>JAFEMH010006355.1:0-126891 GCA_022495995.1 Adenophora triphylla var. japonica | reverse complement strand
TTGCCAAGGCTTTCGCGGGGAGCGAGCAAGCCCACTCTTCCTTGAGCGGCTGAAAACGTGGATGCGGCGGGTATGAGGCATCGAGAGGCGGGCTTTCGAGGTAAGAGTTTTGACTTTGCTTTTCCGGTTTGGTCCTTAAGGAGTTGGTTCCTACGAGTTGGGAGTTGTTACGCGGGGCACGCGAAGGTTACATGAAGATCTGGGATGTTAGGAGGCATGTGTATTGCTTCTCCTCACGAAATGAAATGTGCCCACCTTCGAGGATTTTCGAGGAGGCTTTGAGTTGGAGGATCGGAGGTGGAGACCATCTCACTTCCCTTTGATTGGCTGGTACCTGCACACGTGAGTTTGAAGCTTGCCCAAGCTTTGCTTCGGACTTTCGTTGGAAGAAGTGTAGGGCATGATCCTTGAATTCGGTTTCATATTGACATTTTAGCGTTGCCGGAGCGGTTCCATGATTGATGATGAGAGTGATGTCTCAAATTGGGATACATTTGCCTTGTGCGTGATAGCTGACGGCTTTTCATGGTCGGCTCCACTTGGGGTTTGCGATGGCGCTTTCTTTGGATGTGGTTGAGCGCCTTCTGGAGTTTGGAGAGGATATTGTCCCGTTGGTGCTTGGGGGAGACTCTTCATGGTATCGTGGCCAGGTACAGCGGCCCAGAGGATCGGTTACATGAGGAGGGAAGCCTCGCTTTGCTCACCTTGTGGGCTGCGAGAGAGACTTCGAGGCCATGCCGAGGCTCAGACATCGTTTAGCCGTGGTCGTTTGCTCGGCGACCTGCTTGCGTTGGATATGGATCGATCCGCACAGAGAGAGATGGATGGCACGGCTTGAGTACGCATCGAATCAGTTGGTGGGTTCCCCTTGCTTGGGGTATTGAGACCGGGGAGGGCACTTCTGCCGGGGAAGGGTCCTATGTTGTCGGAAGTTCCGGTTTGTCTTGGTCCTCCTACTATGTTCCGTTGCTTGTTTCCGGCGGTTTGGGGATGAAGCGAGCAGCCTTTGTTGGTTGGAAATGACCTTGCTCTTTGCGGAGGTAGTTCCTCTTTCTCGTATGGCCGCTCGAGGTGCTTCTTCTATATTTTTACGAGGGTATGGAAGTACTCCGCTTTCCACTCGGGTGGCAGTTTGCTCGCTAGACGTCGGGAGGAGTGTCGTATTGACGGTACCACAGTGCACGGCTTGGTATGAGCGGGCGTGTTGGGGCCAGGTCCCAAGTGGCTTTGGGAAGCGAGGCGTGGAGGCGGGCGATTACGGGGCCCGATTGCCGTAGTAGCTATTACGCCTTAGGAGTGCAGAAGCACAGTGCACGACCCTCGGGATGTTATTCTGAGGGAGACAACTTTGTTTGACTTTATGAGACCGGAGTTGACCGGGGCGACGAGGGGAGAGGAGTCCTCTTTCTTGCGGGACTACGCAGGGGGGATGAGATCCCGGGCGAAGCACGGGCGAATGAAGCCACTGAGAGGCTGCTGGGATTGTTTGACTCTACGGGGAGGACCCTGTAATCTCGGGCCCGAGAGAGCGCGAGCTAGCTCACGTGGAGCGAAAGAAGACTCGCCGGGGACGAGGGAAGAAAGGGAAAGAATGGCGAGGGGACAAGCGCGGATGGCGCGAAATGACCTCCTAGGTATCCATTCATTGCATTGTAAACACATTATTTGTTAAATGTATTAAATTTGTCTTTTAGCATGTTGTGAATTTGAGAGTAGACCGTGCTTGAACTCATCAAGAAATGTTATGTAGTTAGTGATTTGTGATTTACTTTTAAAGCTTTGTCGAGATGCAAGATCTCTTGTTCGCTTTTTGTTTCTTTTGTGCACCTTGGCGGCGTCCATCTTTGGACTTTTACATTTGCATTTGCGGGTGAGCGGCACAGGCCTTGGCCAGCAATCCCTTTTGCTTGGGCTTTATGTTTGGCTGAGAGGTTGAATGATCCCCTGACAAGTCGTTTTGACGGTCATTTCCGTAGCTTCCTTGCCTCTTGCTTGTTGGCGTCGGGCTCTTGACCTCAATTTCGCAGCTTCTGCTTGAGCTTTTTTTTTTTGAGAGCCCTTGCTCGAGCTCCTTTTTTTTTGAAGCGCGTGAGGGCGAAGACAAGCCCTGGCTTGGAAGTAGACATGGGTCAGTCGTTTGACGTTGAGTGACCTCCGGATGTCCTTTGATGTTGCCGCCGTCGTTTAACTTGGTAAAGGTGACGTTGGGGGTGTGCTCTTGAAAAGTACGTAGCTTGATGGAGGTCTTGATCGACATTCAAACTTTTGAATTTTTTGTGTTTTTTAGAAATAGGACCAATTAAGGTTGCTACGTTCCCCCGGACTAGAGGCTCGGAGTGCAACGTAGTTCGACACTACATGGAGTGCGAGATGCACAATTGTTCTTCTTTAGGCGAAGTATCTGCGGAGTTTGCTTAGTTATTTGGATTCATGAAGGATTGCCGTCTAGGTCTGTCAGCTTCATGGCACCTCCGGAGAAGATCTTTTGAACCACGAATCGGCCGATCCATGTTGGTTCCCATTTTCCTAGTGGGTTGTTTCGAGTGGGAGGCTTTTCTTTGACTACCAGGTCGCCTTCCACGATGTCTCGGGATTTGACTTTCTTGTCGAAAGCTCTAGCCATCTACGCTTTGGTAGGATCGGACGTGTTCCGTGGCCTTTAGTCATCGCTCGTCTAGCGAGCCAATTCGTCGTGTCGAAGCCGGAGCCATTCGACTTCGTTGATGTCATTTTCCAGCGGCACCGGAGTGAGGGAATTTCCAATTCAATGGGGAGGGCTGCTTCCATCCCGTATGTCGGGCGAATGGAGTTTCTCCCGTGGCCGTTACGGCGATGTTCGGTAGCCCCAAAGTGCAAGGTGCAGCTTTCGGGCCAATCTCGTCCTCGGGTGGTCATTTTCGGATGATCGTTCGAGAGTCTTGTTTCTTTGCTTCTACGGCGCCATTTGTTTGTAGGCGGTAGGGAAGACTTGTGGCGTGTGATCTTGAATTCGACGGCGATGCATCGCATTCCCCTTGAAGTAGAGCCGTTATGCGATATGACCTCGTTCGGGATGCCGTATCGGCAGATGATGTTTTCCCTGAGGAAATGTGCGACTTTCTTGGAGGTGAGCACCTTGTAAGACTTGGCTTTGACCCATTTGGTGAAGTAGTCGATGGCTACTAGGATGAACTCGTGACCGTTGCTGCCCGGTGGAGCGATTTTCCCGATGACGTCAATTCCCCAAGTGGCGAAGGGCCAGGGTGTAGTCATGCAGTAGAGGTCGTGAGGTGGTAGGTGATTGAAGAACTTTCTCAGGTCTGTGAGGTGTTGTCCGTCTGATCCCTTTGAGTGGATGATCATGTCATCAACGTACACTTCGATCTCTTTGTGGATCATGTCGTGGAAGAGGGCGGTTCTTTGCCCGTTGATAAGTAGCCCAGACGTTCTTTAGTCGAACGGCATCAACGTGTAGCAGTAGGTTCCCAGGGGTTGTGAAGGCTGTTTTTTCTTGATCTTCTTCGGCCATCTTGATTTAATTGTAGCCGGCAAACCCGACCACGAAGGACTTGACTTCGAAATTAGCTGTAGTGTCTACCAACATGTCGATGTTTGGTAGTGAAAAATCGTCCTTGGGACTTGTTTTGTTGAGATCTCGGAAGTCCACACAGCAGCGTACCTTTCCGTTAGCCTTGGTGACCGTGACTATGTTGGAGAGCCATATGGGGTACTCGATCACCCTGATGAAGCCAACGCGGAGCATCTTCTCGATCTCTTCTTTGACTTGTAAAGACCATTCTGGATTGATTCGGCGTAGCTTTTGCTTGATAGGCTTAGCCTCGGGATTCAAGGGGATCCGATGTTCTACAATGTTTGGATCTAATCCGAGCATGTCTCGGTAAGACCAAGCGAACACGTCCACGAACTCTTTGAGCAGTGCAGTCAGTGCGTCTTGCTCTGTGCGGGTGAAGAAACTTTCTATTTGCGTCTCTTTTGGCTCTTCAGCAGTTCCCAAATTTACTTTGGTTAAAACCTCCTCGGCACCTTGGGCCCGATTTTTCTCTCGTTTGACAACATGCTTAAAGATGTGCTTAATGTATTGTTCGTTTAATGTGTCTGCTTCTTTATCAAGTGAATCGTTATTAACTGTTTGTGTGTTAGTTAATTTATCAGTTGTTAAAGATGCAATGAAGGATATTCGGCAAGATCGAAGCATTCATTAAGAGCATACGGGAATACATTATTGGCAATGAGTTCGTAATCTTACGGCGTGAGGCCATCGGATGACTCAGACTCAGGCTTCAAAGATAATGGACTCGGGATGGGTTTTGACCTTTGGACTCTAGGACTCGAGGGGTCAGACCAAGTTGTTCGATCATGTTCCTTTTGCTGGCGATGGGTTCGGAGAAGGTAGCCCAGTTATTGAGTGGCAATGAGCTTGATAGGAGGCAGGGTTTGAAAGGCTTTGTGTCACCGTTCTCGATCATGGATATCATAGAGTTATCAGAAACAAAATCGATTAGATCTGGCATCTCGATTTCTTCATTGAAGAGAAGGTGGAGTAGTGGCTCGTTCCAAGCATCGTCTGCGGAGTCTTTTGCTTTTGTCTTGGGTATTACTAGCTCGAATGCAGACTCGTCCTGCTTGTTGGGGGCAGGGGTGTTGACAGAGAGTTTTTCGAGTTCTTCTGCTAAAGAGGGGGTTTTCCCGAACCAAAATTCATTGCGAATAGTGGTGGTCGTGGGTCCCGGCAGAGTTGGTGCATCAAGAAATGCTCTTACATTTGGATTTGGCTTAAGGCCTGCGAATCTTGCAGGAGTTCTGGAGCTTGTCCATGGTTTTTCGGTCGACTTTGTTCGGTCTTTGATCGGCTCTGTTCCCTTTCCTGTGTCTTCATTCAAGTTTGTCATCCTTCTTCGTGAAGTACTTGAGTGAGTCGAAGGCGTAAGGGCGGAGGCTCGGAGATTGCGTGCAAGCCTCGTTTGCCATTAGCGGAAGCGTTTCCGTGCGGCTCGCTTGTCTTTCGCAATGTGTTCGGGAGTAGGAATGTATCCCGAGGCCATGGAGGGTATTACGCTCTTTGATATTTATGATTTGTTGGGTACCACGATGGCGTTTTCCCAAACCGAGCCCCAGGGATGTTGTTCATGTGCTTCATCATTTTCATCGGGGGAGGGATCTTGTCCCAAATCAAAGGCGGAGTCTATGTGGCACACACGGGCCTTTGGGCTTTCGATGGTGAACCACTGTTAGCATCGAAGCCATCATCGTCGTGTTTGATCTCTAAGGCCCAGGGCGCCGTTTGTGTCGGTCCTTTCGGTGACTATGCTATCACCGTAGATGATGGTTAGAATCTGTTCCTTGGACCGAACTTTACACATTTATGGAGAGTGGATGCCACCCAGTTGATGCAGGTGTAGCGAGGGCGTCCCAAGATGGCGTGAATGTGATCGGGATGTCGATGACTTGGAAGTCGGTCGGGACCATCGCTTTCGAACCATAGGTTGGTGGCTATTCCCAGGCGGGCGAGACGTTGAGTCGTATGCCTTGATTGCACGAGTTGAGGGTTTCGGATCGGTTGCTTTGATCCCTAACGGATCCATCATTTTGGATGGAAGGACGTTCGTGGATGATCCCCATCTACGAGACTCGAGGGAGACGAGCGCTCGTCCGGTTGAGCATTATGTAGAGAGGCTCATTGTGGTCGGCCCCAAATTTTGGGAGGTCGAGCTCAGTGAAGGTGATGATGTTCTTTGTAATTAACGTTGCCGATCATCGAGACGGCTTCATCGGGTGTCACGGAGATGGGAACCATAGTGCAGGGCCGAGACTTTCTTCCAACTTGAGTTTGTGCGGGTAAGATGAAGTGAGTAAAGACCGGAGCGAGATGTTAGCTGAGTACGCTTGGTGAGTTAAGACAGGGATCTTCGGCTTTTGGGTCGAGGTTTCGATTCTTTGGCATAGGAGCCCACTTTTCGGTTCGTGGCTCGAGGTATGGGCGCGCCTTTTATGCCGTGGAGGATTCGTCGGGATTTGGCCAGGAGCGCGTTAGAACGTTCACCTCTGGCTTTGCTTGCTTTGCATTGTCTCTCCTATTTACGTCGGGAGGGGCCTTGATTGGCGTAGGGCCGGGCGCATTTTAATTCGTTCACCGTCATAGCTTTTATTGAAGCATCAATAGTGGCTTTGAGATCCTCCCAAGACAAGGGTTGAGGTATACGGACCTTCGGGCCGTCGGTGGCGGTGCGGAGCTCGTCCCAGTGATCATGGCGCGAGACGTTGCCCGAAGTGGCCTTGTGCGAGAGCTAGGCGGAGGATTTCTTTGGAAGTAGATGACGTAGTAGTCAGAATTTTCCACGATGGTTCCCGAGGGTTCCTACAGGTGGGGTCGCCGGATTCGTATCTCTTCTTCAATTTTTGTTGAGAAGAGGGTTTCTTCTTTCTTTGAGGGCGGCCCTCGTTCATTTCATCTTGGAATTCCATTTCCCGACAAGCAGTGCAATCGCAGAAGTCCCACCAGATGTGTTCGTTGTTCAGCGGTGGTATCGGGACCTCGGGATGCTGAATGGGCATGGCTTCCCCCGGGGGGTCTTGTGGCTTTATGTCGTAACTGCATGGCTCGTATGAGGGCAACAGGTTGACCTCTGGGAGGCAATGAGAGAGGTTAGAAGCTGCAGGAGCGGGCATGACTTTGGAAGCCCCAGGTAGTTGGGTGGCTAATGTCCCGAAGTGGTGCGTGGCGCCTTCGATCCGAGCTTGTTGTTCGCCTTGGCGTTTCTCAATAGTCATGAGGACTGCCAAACTTCTTCCAAGGTTGGGAAATTTCTCGGGGGTAAGGTCCCATTTTCCTCATTGTTATCCACTGACTTGGCCATGGGGAGGCGATGGGCCCCAGCCACACGGTGGCTTGCGGTGGGAAGGATGTTGGACCTTGCGGCTTTGACGGGCAAGGTTTAGATACGGGAAGGCCTTTTGGATAAAGGGGGAAAGCTCACGTGACATGCGGTTTCCGTTTTTTTGTTGTTTTAATTTACTTAAAACGCGTTTTCTCAGAGTCCTAGGTAGGTTGGAAAAGATTGCTCTTCTTTTTCGCAACTATGCTAGATCTGGGTCGGTGGAGACCATACGTGCGGCTATAAGCCCCTCATTTTGCACTGTATTTCGACATCCCGGGGTGGACGGCCCGGGCGAGGTCACATAGGGCAAGCGGTTTCACCGGCCTAAAAGAAAAAAACCGAACCTAAGGACCGAGCCTATCATGTTCGTTTTAATGCGTTAGCCATGTGAATAGTGAGCCGAGCCAGGCTTTGAGTCAAGATCGGGTCAAGAGTTCGGCATGACCTCTCTTTACCTTGCTTGCGCAAAGGGATGCGTGACGTTAGGCGTTGGGTGGGTCATATCGTCATGGCGACGTATTAAAGGCTTGATGACATGGTGTCATGTGAGCGTGGATGTATATGCAGGACGGAACATCGTGCAGGTGTAGCCGGAAAATCAAAGATCGGGTCAAGATTTTAGCATGACCTTTCATCGCTTTGCTAGCATGAGGATCTTGAGTTCCGAGCTTTGACTCGAGAAAATGACCGGCATGGGATATATATCAGAGCTTGTATACACGGTTGGTTGAAGTAAAACCAGCAGGTGCCGGTGGACAAAGTGTGACTCAAGACTCAAACGTGCAGGGTTGATGCTTGGCTAGGATGGGATGTTTGGAATGATCTCGTGCGCGTCCGAGAGGCGTAGGAAGGCCAAACGAACTGCAACTAAGACCACTCCGGGTTAAGGGTTGTAGTGTGCAGTGTATCCGAGGCAGTAGTGCACGTAGCGTGTGGTGTAACCGAGGCAGCAGTGTGAGTAGTGTGCGGTGTAGCGAGGCAGCCGGTGCGCGTAGTGTGCGGTCTCTAAAATTCTTTTACGAGTAAAACAGAAGTTTTGCAGAATTTTAAATGTATGTACAGATGTATATTGATGCATTTTTTTGTATTTTTATTTTTTTTGTAAAAATAAAAAAAAGTAAAGCACATGCACACACACACACAACAGTTTAAAGAAAGGGGTAAAATGAAAGTTTGACCCTCATCATCGTTTTAAAAATCTTTTGTTTTGTTTAAAAGTTTTTAAAACAAAACATCCCAATGAGTCGCCAAGCGAAATTACCGGAATCCGGCTCGCGCGCGGAGCCCCGGCATCTCGCATTTTCGTTGCGTCGCGTTCGGGAAAGTTCGCCCGGATCCGAGAGGCTGCGTTCGCGCCCCGGCATCTGGCTCATTTCCGCTTTTGCGTTAGTTGGGAGGTGTCTCGCCGTGTTTTCGCTTTGTAGAGTCGCCACTCCGTTTTTATTAAGTCCAAAACATTGAAAAAGGGCATCAGTTTAAAAATAAACTGTTTTTTGTTGTGTGATGAGATTTTTGAGTTTGGAGGTCAGATGACTCCTCGGGAAGAGAATATTAGAATCTTAGAGCTCACCCGAGTCGCCTCGTAAAACGAGTCTTTCGGATACCCCTAATATTCTTTAACTGTTGTGTGTGTGTATGTGCTTTTAAAAATGCATGTTTGTGTCGGATGTCTACATTGTACACTGCTTTATTGAAATGTATTGAAATAGTATAGGAAGGAAGCCTTACCAATGTTGGTTCGTGTCTGTCTTCCGCAGGAGAATAGTGTTTGAGGACGGAATAGTGTTCCGGTACGGACCGGGATTGCTTCGGAAAAGGGGGCCGGTTGTCTGCGGACAGAGTTTTGGCGTGCGTTGGGATCGCAGGGATAACTCAGGTAGAGTTTCGGCGTGCGTTGGAATCATTGGTTGGATTCGTGCAGAGGTTCGGCGTGCGTTGGAATCGTTGGTTGGATTCGGGCAGAGGTTCGGCGTGGTTTGGGATCGCCGGTTTGACTCGGAAAGAGCCGGGACGCCTAGGGAAAGACCAGACAAGGCCTCAGAGTACCACGAGGGGCCTCAGAGTACCTCGAGAGTGCCTCGGGGCAGCGCGGGAGCGTCGCGGGAGCGCTCGGGGAGGCTTCGGAGCACCGCAAGGGGGCTCGGAAGGCCTCTGAAGGATTCGAAAGGGCGGGAGTGCCAGAAGGGTCTTAGAGGAGCACGAAGGCTGGGGGGAGAGGAGAGAAGAGGGAAATGTCTGAAAATAAGGAAGGGGGAGCCCTCTATTTATAGTGTAGGAAAACTGCAATAAGGTCCGTACGGACCTTGCAGGTAATCCAAAATTTTAGTTTTCCTCGATTTGAGGGAATTTGTGATGATGAAGAAGATTTAGCCATGATGGTGTCTACTTGCAATAAGGTCCGTACGGACCATCTCAGCATGCAAAGAGGTCCGTAAGGACCAACCATGTAGGAGGTAATGATGTTCTCCGGGATTTGAAGGAATAAGTTGGACTTTAAGGGGATTCAGTAATCATTGCAGCAAAGAGGTCCGTACGGACTACTTATGCTTTTCTGAATTCTGAAAAATTTCCAAAAGGTCCTTTTATTCCTTTTTATCCCAGAAAGGTTCCTCCCTTGGTTTGGCTTGGGGTTTTTGAGGGTTTTGAGTGTCAAAGGTCTTCGAGACTGCGTTTGTGAGTCTGCGGTGTTCCTGTGTACTCGGAAGAGGGTGATCCAGATTGGGGTACTTACAAAAATATATAATAATCAAATGATAAACTTCTCATATAATAATAATTAATGTCAACACATAAGTCTATAAACTATAGGCCTAGGGCATAACACTAACAGTCTCTCACTAGCACTAGGCCCATTCTCCCATGTATTGAATACCTATGGACCTAACATGACCATCATGCTTAGCTTATGGGAGAGCCTTAGTTAATGGGTCCGCCAAGTTGTCATCAGTGTCTACTCTGCATATCTTTACGTCTTTCCTTTCACATATCTCTCGGATAATGTGGAAATGTCGAAGTATGTGTTTGGATCTCTGGTGTGACCTTGGTTCCTTTGCTTCCTTAGTTGCATCAGATGCCGCTATGTATTCAGCTTCGGTTGTAGAATCAGCGACGGTACTTTGCTTGAAACTTTTTCAACTCACAGTGCCTCCATTTAGTAAACAAAAATCCAGACTGCGATCTGAAATCATCCTTGTCGGTTTGGAAGCTAGCATCTATATAGCCTTTCACTACAAGATCTTCTTCCATTCCTCCAAAGACCAAGAATACATCCTTAGTTCTTCGTAAGTACTTGAGGATATTCTTGACTGCTATCCAATGTGGTTCGCCAGGATCCAATTGGTACCTACTCGTCATGCTTAGAGCACACGAGACATCAGGTCTAGTGCATAGCATAACATACATGATAGACCCAATTGTCGAAGCATGTGGAATACCATTCATTCTCTTTCGCTCATCATTAGTATTAGGACTTTGAGTCTTGCTAAGAGATACACCATGCAACATTGGCAAGTTTCCTCTTTTAGAATTTTCTATTTGGAATCTTCTAAGAACCTTGTCAATGTAAGTACTTTGACTTAAACCAATCATCCTTTTGGATCTATCTCTATAGATCTTGATACCAAGGATATATGCAGCTTCACCCATATCTTTCATCTAAAAGCACTTTCCCAACCAAGACTTCACAGTCTGTAGTGCAGGAATGTCATTTCCAATGAGTAAGATATCGTCGACATACAACACTAAAAATAGTGCTATGCTCCTACTAATCTGTCTTGTATACACAAGGTTCATCTTCATTCCTGATGAAACCAAACTCTTTGATTGCTTCATCAAAATGTAGATTCCAACTCCTAGAAGCTTGCTTCAATCCATAAATGGATTTCTGCAACTTACACACCTTGTTAGAATTTTCTGGACTGACAAAACCTTCAGGTTGTATCATGTATACATCCTCAAGTAACTTCCCATTTAGAAAAGATGTCTTGACATCCATTTGCCATATCTCATAGTCATAATATGCGGCTATGGCGATTAAAATTCTAATAGACTTAAGCATAGCTACAGGAGAAAAGGTTTCATCATAGTCGATGCCATGAATCTGCCTATATCCCTTAGCTACAAGCCTAGCCTTATAGGTGTGCACCTTCCCATCCATGTCGGTCTTCTTGAAGACCCATTTGCACCCTATGGTTTTTACACCTTCAGGTGGATCAATCAAGTTCCAAACTTGATTATCAGCCATGGATTGTAATTCGGACTTCATGGCTTCTTGCCATTTTTCCGAATCAGGATCGGGCATCGCCTCTTGATAGCAAGTAGGTTCATTGTTTTCGATTAACTCCACTTCATCACTTTCCGTAACGAGAAATCCATATCTCTCGGGTTCGGATCGTGACCTACCACTTCGGCGAAGAACTTGTGCATCTTGAACCGATTCCACAACTACTTGTGAACTTGGTTCAGTCTCTACCATTGGTTCAGTATTATTTTCGGGTTTTTGAATTTCTTCGAGATCTATTTTACTCCCATTGGTTCCTTTGCGAAGAAACTCCTTTTCTAAGAAAGTACCATTTCGAGCAACAAACACTTTGTTCTCGTTTCAGTTGTAGAAATAGTATCCTTTGGTTTCATTAGAATAACCCACGAAAACACATTTATCAGACTTAGGTGCTAGCTTGTCAGAAGTTAACTTCTTGACATATGCGTCGCAACCCCAAATCTTCATGAAAGACAAACTAGGTTTTCTTCCATGCCACATCTCTTATGGGGTCTTTTGAACCGATTTGGTAGGAACTCTGTTTATAATAAAAGCAGCAGTTTCTAGTGCATGTCCCCAAAAGGATGAAGGAAGCTCAACTTGACTCATCATAGAACGAACCATGTCCAACAAAGTTCTATTCCTCCTCTCAGACACACCATTCCATTGCGGTGTTCCGGGTGGAGAGAGTTCTGAAACGATTCCACAACTCTTAAGATGACTGTCAAATTCTTGGCTCAAATATTCACCACCTCGATCAGATTGAAGTACTTTAATAGTTTTGCCAAGTTGATTTTGCACCTCATTTTGAAATATTCGAAATATCTCAAACGATTCACTTTTATGTTTCATTAGATAAACATATCCAAATCTACTATAATCATCAGTGAATGTTATGAAGTACCAAAATCTTCCCCTAGCATCGCTACTCATAGGTCCACACACATCGGTATGTATGAGGCCTAATAAGTCGCCCGCCCTTTCACCAGTTTTGGTAAATGGGTCCTTGGTCATCTTGCCAAGTAAACAAGATTCGCATGTCTCATAAGATTCATAATCATGTGAGTCTAAAAATCCATCTTTGTGGAGTTTAGAAATGCGTTTCTCATTTATATGGCCAAGACAACAATGCCATAAGTAAGTGTGGTTTACATCATTGGGTTTAGATCTCTTGTTAATGTTATAGACATCATTATCACGATTTTCAACATCAAAGATATAAAGGCCATTGAATGAAACAGCAGTACAATAATTCATATCACTCTTGTAAATGGAAAACTTCTTATCACATATAAGAAAGTTAAAACCTTCATTATCCAAACATTAATATTCCTACTTAAAGCTGGAACATAATAACAATTGTTCAAAATAAGTATTAGTCCACTAGGTAAAGTAACTTCATAAGTTCCTACGGCTAATGCAGCAACTCTTGCTCCATTCCCCACACGTAGGTCCACTTCACCCTCTTCAAGCATCCTCCTGTTCTTTAAACCCTGCACATTTAAACAAATGTGAGTTTCACATCCGGTATCCAATACCCAAGAACTAGAAGTAGATAAGAATATATCTATAACAAAGATACCTGAAGTCGAAGCAACACCTTTGCTCTTCTTCAGTGCTTCCTTGTATTTTGTGCAGTTTCTCCTCTAATGTCCAATCTCATTGCAATGGAAGCAGACTGCGTCCTCTTGGGACGTGGGCTTAGCCTCTTTAGGCTTGGAAGCCTCTTTGGGTTTGGCAACATTTTCCTTAGGATTAGCAACCTTTGCCTTTCCCTTACCCTTGAAACCCTTCCCCTTATTAACCATCAACACTTGATCGGTTTTCTTCTCGACAATATTGGTTTTCGCAGTGTTCAACATTTGAACTAACTCGGAAAGGTTTTTATTCATGCCCCCCATGTTATAGTGCATGATGAAATTACTAAAACCTTTGGGCAATGAATTCAATATTATGTCAGTAGCCAACTCTTGGCTAATTGGAAAACCGAGCCTTTCAAGATGCTCAATGTGGCCCTTCAACTTAAGAGCATGGGGACCAACATCTTGTCCTTCACTCATCTTGTATGAGGTCAGGGCCTTAACTGTGTTATACCTTTCTTGCCTAGCTTGAACTTGGAACATTTCCATCAGTCGATTCTTTAGATCAACTGTCCCCAAGTGCTCAAGATCCTTCTGAAGGTTCTTGCACATGGAGGAGAGCATGAGGAAACCAACATCTGTAGCATCACGCTTATGCTTCAGATATTGATCCTTCAATGCCCTAGTAGCGTTGGCAGCAGGTTCAGGTGGAATAGGTTCCTCGAGAACGTACAGTTTTTCCTCTTGCTTGGGAACAATTCTCACGCTACGGATCCAATTCATATAGTTTGTACCATTCTCTTCCAACTCTTCCTTCTCAAGGAGAGATCGCAGTGACAGATGATTATTGTTTGATGCCATTTATTCTACAAAAAAATATACATAAAATATGAACACATATAAGTAAACATATCATATGAGAAGTATAATGCATTTATATAAATGCTTCCACTAAATTATACAACTTCCAATGCAAATAAGCATAATATACATTTAATGGGATAAGATCCAACTTTAATTTAATTTCAAGTTTGCTATGGCAAATCGCTCAAAACTAAATTAATTAGGTAGAAACATCAATCATATCACATATATGACTCTTAGATCGTTTATGAGATTTATTCAAGACATCATATGTCTAAGCATATTTTAATCTCATCTTATGCCTAGGGTCCAAAACCATTTTGATAACTGTGAGTACCCCAATCCAACTCGCGACCCAATAAAAGTGCCTTTTACTCAATAAAAGTGCGCTTGGAAGCGTTTTGGTAAATTTTCGGCTAATTCCGAGATTTTCGAAAACTTTTATAAGTTTTTCGCTAAGGAAGGACCTGAAAAGAATTATACAGATTGGACCTTTAAGGAATTACTCAGGAAGGGTCCAGATTTCGCCACCTGGCAGTGTTCTAGAAGGAAAGCGGTTATTTTCCTTCCGTCGTGCGACATATTAATCCCATTTCCAAATCAATATTAAAGAAGGATATTTTCATTTGTAAAAGGCCTCTCACTCTCAGTCTCTCTCTCTCACTAACCGCAAGGGGCTCGCTCTCTCTCTCCTCTCTCTCTCTAAACGCAATCTCACCATTCTCTGGTTCCTCGTTGAGCTCTCCCCCAAAACCTTCACCTGGTCTCCCTCACCGGCAACCCAAAACAACGCCCATCCCTTCCACCTCAATCTCCATCACCGCACCAACTCTCTCTGTACCCAAATCCCTCTCAACCTCCATCACCGTCTCCCTCACCCCCAAATCAATCGGCAGCTCAATCGCCTTCCACCGTTCACCACCACCGCCCTCCAACAGCGACCATTATTCTCTCTGTACCCAAATTCGCAACCCAATTCTTCCCCCATCACTCCTCAACCTAGGCCTAACCCGTTCTCCATTCATCTCTAAAACCACCCATCAACAATCGCTTCCACCGAGCTCTCTTCCTCTACCCAAAGCTACGCCACCGTTCCCCTCTCCATTCCCAAAATTGTAATCGCCTTCCTCCCCTGTTTTAAACCCGTTCACCGCCATCAACGACACTAAATTCATCCTGGCCTTGAAGCATCAACAGTTAGCTCGAACTCTCCATTTACGAAGCTGATTTGAAGCTCCTTATACCTAACTTGGTATAAGGAGTGCGAATACTACAAGGGTAATTAATCTCAACCTCTTTCTCTCTCTGTTTCCATTGTGTAATGCAATTGCCATGTCTTGAAGCATTGCTGAATTCTGGATGAATAAATTAACTCTCCTTCTTTTTCTCTAGCTTCATTGCTTAGTTTAATTGGTATGCTTAATATGTTGTCCGGTTGGTACCTGATCAGATGTGTATTGCCATGCCTAGGCTGCAATCTGTTTGGAATTTGATTGAACATGTCGTGCCTTGTTGTATAAATGATCTGATTCTGCATATCATTCTGATAATATTGCATGCCTTTGGTCGTTAACGACATGTTTGTGGATTTGATTGCTAAGGTGAGTGTGGATCGTTCCATATCCACACTCATCTACGAGCTGATCTCTTTGAGGTCATATTGAGTTGCTTTACATCCCTATCAACCTCGTTGTTGCCATTAATCAATCTCGTGGTTGCCATTAATTTCATCTCTGTTAACCTTGTTGTTGCTATTCTTGGTTTCTGTAATTAGTCCAAACCTTGTTGTTGCTATTCTTGGTTTCTGTAATTAGCCTAGTTGTAAGGCCTCTGCATATGGCATAGTATGTCCCGCGACACAACTGGCCATTCATGGTCCTGTGTCGGGCGACATACTTAGCCAAATGCAGCAGGTCCCTTTTCAGTTGTAAGTTGTTTACCTCGTTGTAATCGGGACGTGGCCCCTCAAAATAAGTGGCTCACAAGTTGTATCCCTAGTTGTTTATCAATAAAGCATTAAAATGCATTTTATACATATTTCGTCTCACACATTGCACACACTTTTGAATAGTTTTGAATGTTGAACATTGAAAGACTCGTCTACGGATGAGGCGTGTTGGGTGAACTCTCGGTTCTTCCCGACACGTAACCTGACCCCCGAACCCATTTTCTCTTTCAAAAAGGTTTTCAATGTTTCCTTAAAAACGGCATGGTGACTCCTATTCCTATTTTTTCGGCGAGCGTTCATTCAATAACCAATTAAGATCATTCACTTTAAACGTATAAGAACCACCATTTCCTCATCTTGCTTGCAGACGAATAGAATCAAAGTACCTTGCTATGACAAGCCCACCCAAAACTATCCGAATGGTCTCAAGTGTTTTAATCATGAATTGGCATATAGAACTTAAAAGTGAAATGAAGGTTCTTTAAAGTAGATTATAAGCATATCAGCAAAGATAGTCATAATCGTGCACCAGGTAAGTTCTCAGGAAGATAGGTGATCCATAAGGACTACTTAAGTACCAAATCTCTCCTTCGACAGAACTCTCCTAGACATGCACATTCAAAAATCAGCTCTGATTTGCAACATAATCAACACTTTGAATAAACAATCAGTTTCCATTTAAATTTTACGTAAAATGACTTGTATCTCATAAACAATCAGAAAACCAAAATTTCAATGTTTCAATCTAAACATTCAGGAAATTACAATATAATATTTCAACTAAACATCTAAAGTTCTTAACACGTAAGAACACATAATTCATGCATCGCAACAATTAATAAAATCATATTTTAATTAACTAGGCATGCATAAACAATAAATTAATCTAGCATAGCCCTATAAACTTAATTTCCAGAAATTTATAGCATACAGATTAATACATAAACATATCAGATTGTAAACACATTCACAGATTAGCAGGATTGTTCAACAAACTAATTCTGCCCAGATTGGGTAAGTGTTGTCGCGTGACAGAGGCAAGCTTTGTCGCGTGACACAAGCAAGCTCTGTCGTGTGACACTGGCATACTATGTCGCGTGACATAGCCCAACTATGTCGCGTGACACTTAGTTGCCAGATTTGCAGATTTCAATCAATTCTAAATCACAGAGCAATTAAATCATGCAAACAACTTTTAACAGATTTAATTTAATATCAATAGAACATGATTTAGCCATATTGTTTAAAAAACAATCAATCTATCGCATACAAAACATGCAAAAGAACATATAAACAATTTATATCACTTTTCTAGCATGTTAATTCAAACTTAACCATACGAACGGGGCTCTGATACCAATGTTGGATTTTTATGGGCTCATGCGCAGCGAAATTAAGCATCTAATAACATAAAACCCAAGAGCCTAGGATCCGTTCTATACAATTAACTTGAAAAATCCTATGAGATAGAAATAACCAACCTTGAACGCTTTCCGTTCTTGAGCTATCGAACGATGTATTGATGTGATTCTAAATACTAGCTTCGAACTCTAGGCCTTGATCGTTGAACGAGCGAAGACCCTCTTTTGGTATCCACACCTTCGAATGAACCAAGAACGATTTCTTGAAGATTGCTAGATCCTTTAAACCTTTGAAGAATATTGAGAATATTTGTTGTGATTTTCTTTTCAGAAATTCGGCTAGCTTTTTAGGGTTAACAGACTGTTATATTTATACTACTTTAGCATTAATATTTGTTTCCTAATCAAATTAGGAAACTAGTCTGAAAACGCCTCTGTGGCTTAAAGTGTCGCACGACCAGACGAGCCCCATGGACAAGTTCTGTCCCGCGATGTCTTAACCCACATCAGGATTCTCTCAATCATTCTTTCTCTGGTTTAATCAATTCATTCTAGTTGTGTGTGACCCAATATGATTATATTATGTTGGCAATGAGTTTGATCATATCGACTCTCATAAGACATAAGCGGACTCTAGCAAGCCATTATGTCTACCCAAATAATATAACGTAAGAGTTCACGTTTCCAATGGTACACTTCCATTTCTCCCTTTGTCTCACGATGTTATATTGAACACAAGTCATGGTCCTCGTCAACTTGTCTTTGTTCAATGCTTTCTCGATTTCGAGTATAATGATAATCCAATCGCATTGGGGTATGGCCATACACTTTCATCATTATCACTCATCGAGGGGCCCAAGCAAAACATCTCTCTTTCGAGGGACAAATTCCATCTTGACTTATCATCCTTCTCATCATGACTTCGATCATGCCAAAGATAGCCTTTATAAATATCGTGTTAAGATATCGTTTGGCTAAAATCAAACATGACTTTCATCATATGTAAGGTCATGATAATCTCAGGTCTAGGGACTAAATGAAGTAACCTTATGAGATTTAATTATGACATTTGACCATGACATAAATCTCATACGGGTCAAGTCCAGTCACTTGTTCTCTAACAAGTACCCATAAATTTAATGTGCATCTCTATGCATATAATCATCATATGATTATCCATTAACATTTATACTAATCATTCTCTTAATAATTAGGGACGGAGATTATTACAGACAAATATGCAAAATATATAATAATCAAATGATAAACTTTTCATATAATAATAAATAATGTCAACACATAAGTCTATAAACTATAGGCCTAGGGCATAACACTAACATATATCCCCCTTCAATGGGGGCCAATTTCTTGGCTTTTCTGCTCATCTTGAGCTTCAACTTTGTGGAATGGAAAGAAAGCATTCCAATTTGTACGGGTGCCGGAATAAGTTCTTTGGCTTTACCCCTTCTCTGGTTATCCTCGCCTTCTTTCTGCGGACAGAAAGTCTGGCCCTTATCTGCCTTTCTCTTCTCCTCCAGTGCTCGGAGGAATTTCCCAGGCTGGTTCTTTATTGTAGCAACTCCGCCCGGAGTATTAAATTTGATTCTTTGGTGGGGGACGGAAGCAACTATTTGGGTCCTGAGCGATCACGCCGAGTATGGCATTGTATTGGGAAGGAAGTTCAACCACCATAAAAGTGATTTTGGTTGTCTTCTACATGGGTTTCTCCCCAATAGTTACTTCAAACTCCATCGTCCTCTTTACCCCGACGGCATGATTAATAAACCCCTCAAGCATACCGGCATAAGGAGTCAGGTTAGCCTCGGTCATCCTCATTCCTACCAAAGTATGGTAGTAGAGGATGTCTTTGGCTGCACCTGTATCAATCAAAACTCGGATGATATTTGCTCAATTGATTTACATACGGAGGGTAAGGGGCTGAGTAGAGTGAAAAAGGGTGGAGGCAAGTTCACTCCTTTTGAACCCAATTTCTTGCTCTTCTTCTGGAGCCATGGGAGGGGCCAAGAAAACTTACTCTAAGGTCCTGATTTGGAGGGAGAGCTCTTTGTTGGATGGAGCTTTTTCTCCAATGAAATTGATCTCATAATCACCCAACTCATCGTCGTTGTTGTCCTCTCTCTCCTTTCTGTCGGGGCCACGTAGTGTTCGTGCCCGTGGGTTTTTATTGGCATTATTGGTCGTATTGGCATTGTGGCCCTGTACCCATTTTGTCAGCTCCCCGTTGTTGATTTTCTGCTGAATGATTCGTTTCAGCTGGAAGCAATCCTCTGTGCTGTGACCGTGGTCATTGTGAAACTCACAGAATTTTGCCCGACTCCTCTCATTTGGCTTTCTACCCATGGGGGGAGGAGGGGAAAAGTTCCATGGTTCTCATAATAGCTGCTCGTGAATCATTAAGGGGAGTGAAAACTGTCTCTTCCGTTATTTTCCGGAGCTTGTCTGTCCCACGGCTACAGTTTTTGCCTTGGTTGTTACTGCGGGCAGATCCCTGGCTTGTCTCCTGGACTTGGCTGATTCGCTCCTTTGTGGGTCCGCGGGGAGCGGCCTCATTTGGCTCTTCGGTCGAGGCAATAGCATATGCTCGATCATATAACTCCTCCACGCTTTTAGGCCTGTTGGAGGCAAAATTCATCTTTAAGAACGAGGAGGAGAGACCGCCTTCAAAGCAAAGCCGAATGTCACCCTTTTCTAGATCTACAATCTGCTCGCTCACTTTTTTGAACCGAGAGATGTAGCTCTTTGTGGTCTCCATCGGAGCTTGCTTGACTCGGACCAGGTCTGTCTTAGGTCGGGCTGGCTCACCTGCCCCAACAAATGCGTTCAGGAAGAGGTGCATGAACTGATTGTAGGTTTTGATGGACTTGGGCTTGAGGGCCAGCATCCAAGATAATGTTTTGCCCGTGAATGTTGCGGTCAAGGATTTGCATATCACCGCTTCATCCAAAGAGAATAGGGCCATTTGCCCCTTAAACCGCCCTATATGGCTCTTGGCATTTTTTGAGCCATCATACGTCTCCATCTGGGGGGTTTCCCCTTCTGAATGGGTGACCGGGAAATTTTGTCACTAAATGCATCCATAGTGCGGCCACACTTCTGGGCCATTTTCTGGTGGGTTTCCCACATTTGGTGCATGAATTTAACAAATTTCGGGTTCTGGTCATCCACCCTTGGCTTCTTAGCCCGTGGAGTCACGGCCTTCCCCCTGCTGTAAGTCACGGATCTGGCTTTGGACTTCGCACGGTGATTTGATTGAGCCTCATCCCCTTTTTCCTCGCAATCATAAATTTCTACGACATCCTCCGTTTCTGCCTGGTCGCGGTTGAGGGCCGGTTCTGCCCTTTTTTTCCCCCTAGCTTGACTAGCAAGCGAGTTAGCGGGGACTCGTTGGGAGAACCTTTGGGACCCTGCTTGGAGGAGTACCCCACCATTTTCTTCCAGCTTTACTAAATCCAACTGAGCATCATTGATGGCCATGGTCTCAGCTACCAGTTTGGACCTTGCGGCCAGGGCTTCCTGTCTTTTGAGGATCAACTCAGGAGTGATAGGAGAGTTTGAAGAAGTGACTGGAGTTTTAAGAGGGGGGGGGTTCGGACAAGTAGCTTGGAGGGCCAAAGTTTTTTCCCTTCTAGCCTCCTCTACCAGTTTTTTCAAATCCCTTTAAACCGGGGAAAGGTGCCCTGCACTGTGAGCACGACCCCCAACCTATGAAAGGCCGAGGTGCTTGGCCTGGCAGGATTGGTTTGGGAAGGAGAAGCTTGGTCATTTTCATGAAATGACAACTGACCAACGTTTCTCAAAGGAATAGTCATTTTCAACGGTAAAAAGACTGAAAAAGAATTGGTATCATAACGGAAAGTGTTTAGAATATGATGGGTGTTTTGACACTAAAATTTACGAGAAAATTATGACGAGTTCACGGCAATGGAACCACTGATGACGCCTAGGCTTTTGGGGTCAGAGCGGTTGAAGGATATCTGGCAGGATATATTTAAAGCACCGTTAAGGTTAAAGTTGAATGTTAATCCAACTCAGGCCCTCGGGTGTGAGGATTAGATATCAAGAAGGATATAATAATCTAAGAATAAGACTTGGGAATGTCTTAGAGTGTGTGTGTGTTTAGGGTTTAGACAATGACTTACAATGTCAATTTTCCACTTACCTTGTCCAAGGGGACAAAGGTCTTCTAATTATAGGCAATGGAGAGCTGCTCGCTGATGTAAGCCATGAGGTCATCCCTAAAGGGAATATTAGTATTTGACTAGATACACTTGTCCGCATCAGATTGGCTCTGTCAGGGAAGGAAGATTCACTGTCAGAGGGGATGTCGCTGAAAGGGACTGGAGCCGTGTATTTAGGAGAGTTGGCACGGCGAATTAATGGCGATAGTAGGCGCCTGTCTGAGCCGCATTCAATGCGATGAGAGTTGGCCGGTTACTGTACTGTCAGAGCCAGTAAGTAAACTTGCTCAATAAGCTTTGATATCAACCGGGAGTATGGCATGAGACCGCAGTCAACATCTTGGGCGCGATCAATGATATTTGACGCGGACACGGATGAGACGGTCACAACTCCCGCGGTCACCAGGAGGCTGACGGTCTGGATCCCTTCGATCTTGACTGGAATGGGATGAGAGGAACGCGGTCTTGACCTCGAGGGTCTATCTGTTCGCGGTCTTGACTCTGGCGATCTAGGAAACGCCACGTCATACTGGGCTTTTGGACCAGATCGAGCTTGGGCTCAATCTAGCTGGTCCGGGCTCATCACAACCAAAAACCATGGCATCCCCTTTCTTAGCAAAATCAACGGCTCAAATTGAATGCTGAACAGATCCACCAAGAATCGTTCTAATAATCTCCTTCTCGAGGTTCGGTTTCGCCTTTGCGAATTGGGGTTTGCCGCCTTCGCCACTGTATTCGCCATCATGCTGGAGAGGTTGTTGATGGTGTCAAGAAATTTTTAAGAAGGTCTTTTATGGTTTGGTTAAGGAAGGACGGGCCTGGAGCTGGAGTGCGGCTTAGGGACTAATTTCGAGCTGCCCATTAAGGGTTGAAATTGAAGGTTGTTGAAATTGAAGGTGGAATTGTATGAACTCATTTAACATAACCTAAAATTTTGAGACAAAACTGATTACGTGTACCGTTTGGAGTTAAATTAATTACAATCAAGTAATGTTGTAAGAATAAAATATGAATATTTTGATAGGGCAATCCAACATTACATTATAAATCATCTAATTTATCGACCTTTATTCTAAAATACTGATACGATATCCTTAATTATAATTGATTTTTTTTTTTTTGGCCTATTCAAAAATTCAAAAAGATATAAAATTAATGTTTCATAAAATTAAGAAAAATATATAGTTGATCAAGTGTTGTAAGTATTAAAAATGATGTAAAAGAACATATATAAGGTAAAAAATAGTGAGTAAATAATTATTATAATTATTACAAGTGGATCACAAGAATGAACGAATATTAAAAAGGTTTTCATTTTATAAGTGTCTTTTTAAATTAAATGAAATATTCAAAATAAAAATTTATTTCTTTTCGAATAAAACGAAGGAGAGTATATTTTTATTTATTTATTTATTAGGATAATCACACGTGTTGATCACGTGACAGGGGTTGTCTCCAACCGAGACAGTGACAACGATAAACTCGGTCCTCCTCTCATTTTCATTTTCAGGGAACACTTGCCTCAACCTTCCCACTTTTATCAACAGGTCATTATCAGTAAAAACATATAACTCCCCTGTAGTTTGGTTGTTGAGCAGATGACCTACTTGTTATTTATAAACCGGCTATGTCAAAAACGTTTGATTTAGTCCAAATTCAACGTCATGTTGTATCCTATATGATTGAATAACCTGAAAAGATGAACAAACACGTAAGCATGAAGAGCAAAGGTAGGAAAAACTCATTCCCTTTGTCGTATTTGAGACTTGTATGAATTATATTTAGGGCCCAATCCATTGGGCTTTGCCCAGCCATAATCCACGTTCGTATCTTGGTTTATACCATTCAGTGGCCCCCGACTTCCTAGCTCGGCTATGCCGAGGAGGAAGTGTTGCTCTACATCAACTTAAACGAATACGAACGGATTTTTACGAATTCATGAGGCGTTTCATTATCCACCGGTTAAGTCGACAATGATGGGCGTGATTCTCGAGGTCTGACATTCGCCTTGAAACTCTCCGGCACATTCGGTTACCCGAAATTTGACCCATACCCGTTTCAGATTCGGATATAAAAGCCAAAATCTTCTCATTTTCTACTCTTTTATCACTGTTCAATGTATATCTTGTAGTATTCTTCCAATAAATCCTATTCATCATTTTCTAAAATAAAGTCTATGTAAATTTACAGGAAGATCACACATACTTCCTTCATTGACTTGGATTGTTTCTTGTGTTGATCTTCCCCATAAATAGAGTTTCCTAATACATGTGAGTGATATACTCCCTCCGTCCCGCTAATATTAGCACACTTTCCTTTTTGGGCGTCCCGCTAATATCCGCACACTCCCAAAAAGGAAACTTTATATTAATAAAATATTCACCCAACCCCACTCATTCTCTCTCCTACATTATTTTAATACTCACAACACCATTATAATTTATTACACCCTCCACTCATTCTCTCTCCACTCATTCTTTTACACTCACAACATTTTATTAAAATATCATATTCCTTAATTCCCGCGCAAACAGTGTTTGTGCTAATACTAATGGGACGGAGGGAGTATAAAATAATCAAAAAATAAATTAAAACAAGGAAACTAATTAATAGGTTACTACGTAAATAATAACAACTAAATAAACTAAAAAAGATATTTACAAATATATTCTAAAAATAAGAAAGATACAAATTCTAATAATTAGAAATCATCCTTGATAAATACGTGTGTAACAACTCACACTCACACTTACACTTACACTTACACTTACACTTACACATACAAGTCAAGCTCAATTCAATAATTTAATAATAAGTTTAGCTTATATAGTGTTCTTTTTAGGGATCTATTAACATCGATAGTTATTTAATCAAAAGCACTCGAATTAGTTATGTTTGGTTCACTCATCTCATATCTCTCTACTCACGGAGAGTATCGTAAACTCTTATTTATACTCCGTCAATCTGTCTTAAATGAATTTTCATCATAAAAAAAATTCTAAAAATGTTTGTTATATAAGAGTTAATAAATTCACTTTATATTTTAATATCGATTTGCAATACTAAATTTCAAAGCTGCAGCAGTTTTTATAAATGGTCCTAGCTTCAATTCAAAGATGATCACTCATTTGGAGATAGAGAGAGTATTTTAAACCTAATCAACCATTTTCATATAGCTAGTGTTTTTCATGTTGGTAAATTTGGACAAAAGATAAAGCCAAACAACCTTGGAAACCTTACCAGGTTTTATGCGCCTATTTAAATATTTGAGGGGGTACTATGCATCATGAATAAACTACAAGGGGGTATTTATACTATTTAACCAATTATTATTGTTGAATACCTCAATTCCCATAGCCCACCTCTTTGAAAAGACACTTCTTTTTTAGGAGTTGAAACAAGTCATTGATTCAAATGCTCTCTCTCCTCTCAACAATACTCCCTCCGTCCCGGTAGAACCGTCACCCTTTAAGGGGTGACGCGCAAATTAAGGAAAAGTGTGAGAAGAAAAAATATTGTGAATGTAATTTGAAAATAGGAGAGAAAATTAGTGGAGGAAATAGTGAATTTAAAAAATGTTGTGAGTGTAGAGGAGAGAGAATTAGTGGAGGGAATAGTGGATGGGGTAATAGAATATTATAAAATATTTCCTTTTTAAGAAAGGGTGACACTTTAAACGGGACACCCATTTGGATAAAAAGTGACGCTTCAAGTGAAACGGAGGGTGTATTTAATTTTCCTTATTATTTTAATAACCATAAATAATTAAAAAATAATAATCAATTATGCTTTTGAAGAATTGCTAGTTATCCAATATCCACAATAGACCTTAGGTTAAGTCCGTATCGTCGAATCAGAGGTTTTTGATTGTTGATTAGATTGTTGAAAAACGAAAACTATCAAAATATCAGATTGACTTGATCGTGAATTGCCGGTTCAAGGTTAGTATCCGATTTGAGCTTAAGGAACGACTTTTTAAATCAGCATTTTGAGTGGTCGGTTTAACTATCAATTAATCGCGTGAAATTAAAATTTTCTTATCATTTTGTTTGACGTCTTGTGTGTGTGTTATCCCACTATATAAATTTACTCAATATTAATAAAATTTAAAGTGTACCATCCTTTTTTGTCAAAATATTTAGTCTCACTCTCAAGTCTCGCCTCATAATTATTTAAAAAAAATATAAGTGCAAAACATATCATATAGTATACAAAGAAAATTGCCTTAAAAAATTCATATAAAAAATTAAAAAAAAATCAAAATATCTTTGGGTTAAAAGAAAAAAAAAAAACCCCAACTATAATAGGCAAATCAGACGGGACCGGTTAATTCGGGACCGGAACCATGAACTGTGAGTCAAGAGTCGACAGTCTGGTTACAATTCCTACTTTGACTAACCAATCGACAGTCTAAGATCGAAAACCGGCGATCCAGTTCAGATGTCTAATCCACCATCCAGCTAGATGAAGATCCGATTAGCTTATAGTATATCCATATAACATTACGAGTTTGAGATACGGAGACTGCACGTGCAGCACGTGTCACTAGCTAAAAATTGTACGGGACAATTTCAACTTTTTATCCTAGACTTTCCAATTTGGTTTAAATTGCCCTTGTAATATGATGATTGTACAATTACCCCTCAGATACATTGGCCTCTTCAAATGACACAACTGCCCTTATTATTAGAAGCTTAATTACGAGGCACTTCTATGATTTATATACTATGTGTGTAATGAAAGAAAATTATTATTCACCTTATATTTTCTTTCTTATTCTTTTTACGGGTCATTTTGATAAGGAATTCCAAGCCAATTAAATGTCTCAAATTATGAAGTTTGATTGTATGTGCTTATCTTTAATTTATATATGAAAAAACAATCTTATAAAAACAACTTGCAAAATTCTTGAATCACGGCTCGAAAATATCGATATTTATTCTCAAAATTACTTTTTCGGACCATAATTTAAATGACCACTATTAATTTGATTAAACACAAGTTGAACTTTTCACTTCAATCGCACCAATTGATTTCGCTACTTCAGATCCATTAAATTTAATGGATTCGTAAATGTGCAATTTATAACTCATCGTTAGTGTTTCGCCTTACCTTCTAATATTATGTTCAATTATCATTCCTGCAACATGCAAGGGTAATATAGTAATCCAAAATGATCTTTGCATTTTTGATTAACGGCCGTTACATTTAATATAAGGCAAAGGGATATCTCCGTTGCACTAAACTAATCAAAGGGGCTAAAATGAAATACTTTTAGTAAAAAACCCAAAATTTCCAAACCCAACCCTAAAGAAACAAGCGTTGCGCTTTCTGTTCAGAAGAGGCGACACAGACAAGACGAGTCGACAACAGGGCTGAGGGTTTTGTTTTGTTGAAAGAGAGAAAAATCCCGCAGTGTTTGGGGCGTGAGAGAAAGAATTATTCCTGCAAAATACGTTTAGAGAGAGAAACTCTTTTTAGAGAGAGAAAGCAATCGTCGTTCTTTCTTCTCAATTGTTTAAACAACACCACACGCGCTTTCGTCTGCTGTCGAGCTAGGACTCTTTCTCTCTTTAAAACTCAGCTCCTCCGGCTAGGGTTTGGTTTTCCGGCGTTTTCAAGGTAAACTTAATTTGAACTCTGCTTCAATTTCTTCTTCTTCTTCTTCTTTGTTAGTATTGGTATTAATTGTAGTGGTTTAATTATAATTGATTTTTTGGTTGGGATTTTGAGAATTGGTGTTCTTATTTATTTTGTTTTGCTGCATTGATTGCTGCAATCTCAATTAAGTTTTGGAAATCTATGTATATTTATGTTCATACCACGCCTCTCAAACTTAAAGCCCAATTCTCTTATCTAGGGTTTCATTTCTCTGCTGGGAAGTTTTTGGATTTTGGGATTTTATTTTCCTCTCTTTGGTATGGGCTCGTCGCCCTCTGGTTTGTTCTTTCTTTTGTTTTCATTGGTTAAATTGAGTGTCTTTTTGCTGTTTGTTGAATTTGTGGCGACCCAGTTGATCATTTAATTGGTTTTTGGCTGTTTTGATTGGCTTTGGGTGAATTATTCATTTGAATTCTCATTTTGTTTCTCAGTTATTAATTTTGTTGAATTTTGGCTGTATGGAATGTTATGTATAAATTTGACATTTTTGGTTGGCAGGATTGTTGGGCTGTTCTGTGAATTTTGTAAAGTTTCAGTCTTCAAGTACAATTCAAGCTTAATCAGTGAGGAATTGAATCAGTTGGTAAATTCATTCCTTTTAAGAGCTTTACTTCGTATTTGATGTTTGCCGATTTTCCATTTCTGATGCTTTTATGTTGATCACAAATTTCACCTTATGTGTTGCGTCTTTAGCAATGGCAAACATGGATTTATGAGATATTTTGTTTTAATCTAAATGAAAGTTCATCTGCATTATATTGCAACAATAGCATCTTCTAAAAAGGATATTCTTTTTATGGGGAACACTTTCTATTAAAATGGATTTTACCTGTTTGCCATTGTTACTTGCTGTATGTCTTTTTCCTTTTTCTTACACGCTCTTGAGATATGAAAGACTAATGAATGTGCGATCACTTAAATTTCATTTTACTCTCTTGGAAAATTTAGATGTTTGTTAGAAAGAGTTTTTCTATATCTAGTGTTATCTCCTCAAGTTACCTTGTGATAAAACTTGGTTTGGATGTTAAGGATGCTATATTTTCTCCGCCATAAATTGGGTCAGAACATGCTTGTTGATTGTCTTATATTACTATTCCTTGGAGCTGCTTATTGTGGTTGAAAGGTCAATCAAATCAAGCCGAAACTACTAACAAAATATATAGATGACCCAAGTAGTCGGAACTAAGTTTCAGCCGAGAAGTTGCTAAAGAAGTTTGTAGTAGCTCGTTGTTTTCTTAGAAAGAAAGTGTGCGCTAAGTTGCTAACTAGGTCAGTTTATCTTATGTTTTCTGTAGAAGGAATAAAAGGATAAATCTCAGCATCATTTTATGCTATTCTGATATCTTTAACTATATTACTAACACGGGAAAAATTGCAGAAGAGTAGGTACAAAGAGAAGTGGCATAAACTTTGAACTAGTCCGACTGTTGGTTTATGTGGTTTAAATTGCTTGCTAAGTTGCTACAATTTAGTACATTCTATCCACTGGCCGTACATGTAGAAATTATATTCCTTTTCCTTGAATATGACATACTTCTAGTAACTTGAGCCCTAGTTCTTCCTTATAGGAAAATCATTTATTGTTAGAACAATGCATGTCATCTTTTGCAATCGTAATCCAAGTTTATATGAAGTTATATGAACTCAACTGACAGTTTGTAGTATACAAACTTTGCTGGCACTAGCTACTAAATTGGTTGATATCTTGATATCTTGAATGTTCTATGGAAAAATAGGGCAGATACTGATAACAACAGAAGACTATCATGAACTTAGAAACATTGACACAGTCACACTAACAAAATCTGACACGCCATCCAACACTGAAACCAAACATTATAAAAGAGTTCTACACAACATGTTGGGGACACATATACATCTATATACTCAATTATGCACTATCTATAAATATGACGTTTCGTTTAACATCAAGAAGCATTATTCTGTTCCTTCTATAAGGCTTGTTAATATTCGTCAGGATATCATCCATTCACATGAAAATACTTAAATATTTTTTCACTAGCTTAAACTATGGAAGAATAGCATTCAAGAATCAAGACATTTGTCTTTTATGTGATAGTCCTTTGCTTAAAGAAACTGATAACCCCGATAGAATTACAATAAATATCCGATAGTAGAAACTAAAAAGTAATGCTGAAACGGATAGATTATCCCTTCAATTAAATATTGTACTATGTTTGGAGCATGTTTTACAAAGATGCTTTGACGCGGTGTCAGACAAGTGAGACTATTTTCCCTGAGGATCTTTTTTCTTTCCGTATTTATAGCCGTATTTGGTCTAGCTTTTCTTATATCATGTTTAGCTCGTCTTAGTATATGATCAAACACAACTCGTACCTCCATTTTCAGCTGGAGTTAATATACGTCTATAGTGGTCATTTGGATGAAAATATAAACTTCGAGACCATATGCTACCGAATCTTGCCCTCCTATTGCTTTGTTTTCTTCATACTAGCTGGCAGATGATTACAAATGGGAAAACTTCTTTCTGTTGGTGCTCGACTGCTTCACGTTTAACTACATTCTAGTTTATTCGGTCTAGGTTTACTGAAGGTCTTTATGTTGGAGGAGCCAATATGTATGACGCTTTTCATGAGGCGTTTTACTTTTCATACTTAGGTTTTTCAATTGCTATATCCGGAGATTGTTTATGTCGTATTATGGGAAATATCCTGCTATCAAATGCATGTAATTCATGTTGTTTTCTTACCAAATTTGAATTATGAAGATGTATTCTTTCATTACCTTTCTTAGGCGTTTTGTCTCTGATATTGTTACTATTAAGAAATATCAGTTCTGTCTGATGAAATCTGGAGTTTAGAAGATATTGTACGTTTTTATATAATTGTCTTTAAGAAATGCAATGGAGCTTTGAGTGGTATCTATAACGGCATCAGTTTTAGGATAACCCACCAGACCTGTTGTTTTGGAATTGTAAGCCGTATGTGACCAGCTGGATGCTTGAGTCTGTTTTTTTTTTTTGCTTTGTTACTCCTTTACATTTTATGAAACTTAGATAGCTCGAGATATGGTATGCTCCCTCAGTCCCATTTCTATTGGCCACATTTCCATTTTTAGTTGTCCCATTTATTTTTGCCACTTAGGAACCCAATGAATTAATGTCATTCTTTCTTGGATCTCGAAATGGTAAGTGTCAAGGGTACAAATGAAAATATAAATATTAAACAAAGCATTTATTAATTTTTTTTAATAAACGAGATTTTGTCTTGTGGTCAATATTAATGGCACGGAGGGAGTTTTTTTTTTTTTTGTATCATAAGAAAAAAAGTATATGTAACGAAAAATATCTTCAAAGAGGATTCATTAAGGCAAAACCAAGTAATTACGATTAGGGAAGAGAGGGTTGAGTTATCACCCATGGTCTCCATTATGCAGTTCGAGGCATTATTTAAATCTGCAAAGTATAGAGGAGCACTTGAAAGAGAACTGGATACTGGAAGGGTAGAGTAGAAATAGTTCTTTATAAGTGTAAACAAATTGGGAAACATGAGATCATGTGAACTTATGGCTTTATCATACCACTCATGCTCTACACCCAGCATCACACTAAAAATATGGTCTGCTCTTCCCCCCTCTCGTCTCTTTATCCTTGCTTGCCATGCATTGTATCCCAAGATAGAGGCCATAAAGTCTTTTTTGCTTTCAATCGAATTCTCTATCTCTTTGCCAGTGCTTTCAGTTAGCATTTTACATGTGTAGAAGAAGCTGGCATGGACTAAGCCAGCGGAACCTTATTACAAAAGGTTACTGATGAACTATAACAACTTGGACTATATTTTGTTGAACTATGATTAATTGCGTCTGCAAAGAAGAGTCCTTTTGATCTTATTCCAAAAGTATCAAAAAGTGACAGAAAATAAGATCAATCGTAAAGAGAACTACTAAATGATCAAATGAGAAAGAAGAGAGTGGGAAACTTCAAATCTTGTACTGGTACTCAAAGTGCATTCAGACAGAAAAAAATTTACCCGGAGGTAGGGGCGGGTGAGTGGGCAGAATTTCATATATATTCAGTGCAGAAGGGGTAAACATATTTGCTCTAGTCTTCTACAGAATCTACTCTATCCTTTCCCAAGAATTGAAGAAGGCAATTTCAATAATCTCTCAGTAAGACTCTTTTGAAGCTGAACTAAAGTTGTCTGTATTTGGATTTTCCTATATCTAAAGAATTCACTCACATGTACACAAAAGTCGCCAATTAACCCTGCAAGAAGTAGATGACAGGAATTTAGATGTTGATATATATTTCCAGGATCATAGGTTCATATAGTCTATAGAGAGACTTCGATTGGTTCAACTTTGAACAACAACAACAACAACAACAAAGCCTTAGTCCCAAAATAATTTGGGGTCGGCTAACATGAATCCTCATATGTCATCGTGAAAAAAACATAAAAAAAAATTAAAAAAATAAAAAAATAAATAATAATAATAAAAAAAAATAAATAAAAAATAAATAAATAAATAAACAAATAAATAAATAAACATACAAATCAAAATAAAAAAATCAAAAAATCAAAAAAAAAAAAAAAAAATAAAAAAAATTAAATAAATAAATAAAAAATAAAAAATAAAAAATAAGAAATAAAAATAAAAATCAAGAAAAAAATCAACCCCCCACATGGATTTTTGCCCTCCACTCCGGCCTCTTCAACACCATACTTTCATCCACTCCAAGTAAACTCATATCCTTTTCAATTACTCTAATCCAAGTTTGTTTGGGTCTTCCCCTACCCCTCGCCATTTTATCATTTCTCCCTTTGTTCGAGCCTCCTAACCGGTGCATCACTCGGTCTCCTTCTCACAAGTCCAAACCACCTTAGACGATTTTCCCTCATTTTATCCTCATGGGCGCAACTCCTACTTTACCTCGATCACTTCATTCCCCAATCGATCATTTCTTGTATGTGCACATCCATCGCAAAGATACGCATCTCCGCCACATTCATCTTATGCACGTGACACTGTTTCACGGCCCAACATTGTGCCGTAAAGCAATGCGGCCTAATTGCCGTGCGGTAGAATTTTCCCTTTAATCTATTGGGCATGCCGCGATCACATAGAAACCCTGTGGCACTCTTCCACTTCAACCAACCTGCTTTAATCCTATGAGCCACATCTCCATCTAATTCTCCATCCTTTTGGATAATGGATCCAAGATAGCGAAAAAACTCAGAAGCTTGGATAATATTTCCATCAAATGTGACCGCCCCTGCCTCCCTACTTCCAACTCTGCTAAACTTACACTCCAAATATTCAGTCTTGCTTCTGCTTAATCGAAAACCTCGAGATTCCAAAGTGTGTCTCCACAACTCCAATTTACTTTCAACACCCTCCCTTGTCTCATCAATCAACACAATATCATCTGCGAACAACATACACTTTGGTATATCATCTTGGACTGATATTGGGGTTGCTTTCAACACCATCCTTGTGCTAATGTTGAGGATATTGGGGTTGCTTTTGTTGGATCCATTTTTTGCTTAAAAAGTTTGCCTTTGAGAGTGAGTTGTTTTTGGTGTCCAAGGGAGCAGAAAATGTGTTTAAAAGTGAAAGCATTAGTGTTCGGTATATTTATGTGCATGCTTGCGTGTTGGAATACATTTTTCTATTTGTTTCCTTATACGCTAGCATAATTCCTTCTACATACTCGTTGCTGCATAAATGAGTTAATTTTGTCAACATGGCATTTAATTGCTTGGTGGCTACATCTTAAAATTTTGTTTTCTTCTATGTAATTGATGAGTTTTAACATTTGGCAGTATAGCAAAATGCTAATGTAAGTGGCATTTATTAGCAATGGCCTTACTTTATCGAGATATTTAAGAGCTTTACTTACAATTTGATGCCATATGTTCTTTTATGGATCTGGTATTTTTTGATTCTCACTATTTATTATGATGAAGCTGTGTTGCATATCTAGCCAATTTAAGTAGTTAACTCAATTGCGGGCTGGTCCTTGGACCAAATTAGCGATTTTGACACCTCACAGACGTTGGGGGTGTTTGTCATCTTGTGTGTCTCTAGGATAGTCTTGATTGTCATATCATAAGTTAATACTTACTCTGTCCCGAAATGATGGTCCCACTTTTTTAGTGGTTAATTGGATTGAACTTTGACGAAAGATTTAGGAAAAAATAATTATCCCAATGAAATTCTAAAACTTGTTATTTATACATCATTAAAAATGCTACAATAACAATTTTTAGACTTCCATTAGGATACTTATTTTCCCTAATTAATTTTTTTAAACTAACGACTAGAAAAGTGGGACTATCATTCCGGGACGGAGGAAGTATGATACGTAAGAGTTTTATGTGTGGGCTTTATGCCAACAGAACCTTCATCTTTTGCCATTAATTTCTGTAGTTAACACCAACCGTGCTTTATTAGTTCGTGTGAGTACTTGCCAATTACTCACACTTGGAATTGCTATTTTGAAAATTCTTCTTGCTTGCAAGGCACTGTGCCTTTTTTATGAATTGGAATGTATTAGTCTACTTTGTTGGAATTCCAGATGTAATTTGAAATTCATTTATGTTTTTTGTCATTTTTTTTTATGAAAGCACTGTTTGCAGCTACCCACGAATTGCAGTTGATTGCTGTCAATTATTGTTACTACAGTGATTCTTTTGGATTTGTTTGATCATCTGATCCATCAATTTACCATCTCTATTTGTTCCTGTATCCCCTTTTTGAGTTTTGTTTAGATCAAATATTGTTGTGCATACTGCATCTAGGACCTTGTACTGCTTGTGCCTTGTGTATTACTTCAAGAAAATACGAAGAAGAATTTTACAGAGACATGTCTGTTCATGGAATAAAGAAATCTAATTTTGGAAGATGCTTTGTATAAGGGGTGTATAGATATGCTCATCAGTTATTCAGCATATACTGCTAAGGTTTACTAAGGAAATCTAGACACGTAAGGTTTTTCACTGTAGCCAGAGGTACTGAGCATTATGTAGAAAAGGATTGTCATTCTCATTTTGATTTGGTAACTGTCTTCACCTAGTTTTAAATGTTTGTGATTCCCTTCAAATGAGACGTATTTCTTGATGGTCCCTTCGGGGACATTTGATAAAATTGGAACAATACAGAGATGTATTTCTTGATGGCATATCTCTTATGTATCTCTACATCCCAAACATCTCACTTCCTGTGTAACTGGGATAATTTACCAAGTGAATTTGCACAAAAAGGATTTAAGTCATCCTTATTCTCTCGTATTGTACTGCTGTTTCTAAGGTGATTAAATTGAAGGTCCAGCAATTGTTCAGTTAGATGTACACACTTAGAATAGAATATTCCATGAGAATTTTAAATTTCACTTCCCAGTTTTAAGATCTTAGCTCTATATTTTCAGATTCTTTTACTCTTTTTTTCATTTCTGCATGTTGCTCCCTAAATACTGACTGATTTGTGTACTTTCTAGATGATATAGGCAAATAGTTTGATGGGTTCTTGTTCAAAGTACATCAATGATTTGAATATCTTCCATTTATTTTTATTTTTCTCTTAGTTATTTTCAGAAGTGATGTCTGACCCACTTCAGGACATATTTTATGCAGACTACAGGGTGAATTATATTTCTCAAAGATGAGGGAAAATGTTATAACATGCTGCAAGGACATTAATCAGCCTCAAGAGTCCTAAGTGGAATGTGATACGTTATGAAGCTAGAGGATTTTTTTACCCTAACTGAGATGAAAGATGGGTTCACAACTCTTACTAGAGTTAATGAGCTGGTCAGTGTGATTCAGAAGGAGAAAGATGTTGTTGTAAAGAATATTGGTGAAGCAGCTAGGCAGTGGTCTACTGTCGCAACCACTGTAGCTGCCACCGAGAACAGGCACTGTCTTGATCATTTTATCCAATTAGATGGTCTCTGCTTCATCGATAGGTGGCTCAAGGATGTTCAAAATTTCAGCATTAATACAGGCGACAATGTTGTCGAAGAATCAATTTTGGCACTGTTACTAGCTCTTGAGAAGCTGCAAATAGACAAAGAGAGGTCAATTTCCTCCGGAATCTGGATGACAGTGAAAAATCTTCTTGGCCACAGTAGCTTGAAGATTCAGGATATGGCTAGAGCTTTGTTTGATGGCTGGGAGATTACTCGAGGAACTGATGCAGCTCCACAGGTTGTCCAAAAGTCAGAGGTACTTCATGATGGCGGAATTGACATTAGTATAAATCAAGATAGAGATAGTGGACAGTGCTCATCCCTTGATAAGTCATCATCACAAGCTAACGAGATTGAAGAAAAACATGTAATGCCTTCCAGGGAGGGGAAGTTGCCTTTGGATTGCACTGCTGCTAGTCAACCAGAGAGGGTAGATGAAGAACGGATCACATCCCCTGAGAAAGTTATTGGCAATGCAATCACAGAAAACGGGCCTTCGGATCCTCAGTCCTCTAATATGTCAATCATTCTAGATGAAAAGCTTACCGTCAAGGAAGAAGCTTCAGTACATCATTCTGGAGGTACTGATGACGCAAGGCAGACGCTGGAGACCAGTTCTGAGAAAGTAGGTGCTGGGGAAACCTCTGAAGTCTCTGTTCCATTGGAACAAAGAACTCTTTCTTCAGGTGCTGATGTTGCAACCACTTTGGAGTCGGGTTTAGAGCCTGATTTTGGAAAAGAGATTGGTGCTAAAAATCAAGGCTTTTGTTCTGAAGATTCTCCTTCCTCTGAGTCAAGAAATGCATCTCAGAAAGATAACTGGATGGATAATAAGGGTTCTAAGGAACAAGTTGAGGAATGTAATGCAGATGCTTTGCACGAATCTTCTGGTGATGACTGCAGATGGGGAGAAGCTAAGGATAACAAAACTTTCTCGAGGATAGACAATTTTGAGGTGGCTGAAAGGTCTGAGGAGAATAGTGGAGATGAAGATGGGAACGGTTCACAGAATGATTCGGATATTTTCAAGCCAACAACCGGTTTGAAAGATTGCAGTGTGATGAGTAAGAGGTCAGATATGGAACTTGACTATGGTATGGTAGATCCTTTAGATATTGCTAGACAAGTTGCTATAGAAGTAGAGAGAGAAGTTGATTGCAGAGAACCAAGTTGCAGTTCTTCTGATGAAAGATCGGGTGGTGGACTCAGGCAGCCAGATAGCCCAGACTCCACAAATAGAAAACAAAGTCAGTCAATTGAAGGCTCGTGTAAAAAGTTGCCAACTTTACCAAACCCGTCTCCTAAGGCTTTACCAATCGGGGCTGATCCTGTTGCTAATCCAGAAACCCTAAACGTTGACCGTGAGAACTGTATATATGATATGGCATCCTCTCAGGTTACTGAGGTGGCCCAAGAATCAGAAGCTAACATGGACAAAGGCTTTCCTGGTTTTGATCTGAACCAAGAAGTTTGTTCTGAGGATATGGACAGGCCAATGAATCAGATCTCAACCCCGATTCCTGTTTCGAGGGCAGCAGCAGCAGCCTCTGGAGTGCCAAGTGCTCCTTTGCAGTTTGAGGGTGCTCTCGGGTGGAAGGGTTCTGCTGCAACCAGCGCTTTTCGGCGTATCCCCGAAGGTGACAGGTTTCTCTCCATGTTAGAGTTACGTAACAATTCGGGGCAGCGATTGGATACCCTTGATTTTGATTTGAATGTGGCTGAGGAGGGTGGTGAGGATAAAATCGAAGATCTGTTATTGAGAAAACAAATCCCAAACTCGTCTGGATTTCCTTCAGGGGAAGAATCTTCGATTGAAGCAGCCAGCCCAAGAAGATCAGAGAGGCTGCAGTTAGATCTTAACCATGCCGGTGATGGTGGGGCCGATGCACTTTTAGACTGGAGACGTGATGGACGACTCTTTCAGAATCAAAATGGCCGTCAAAGCCCCTCTCAATCATCTTCATCATCATCATTGCAGCCTTCGTTAAAGAACTTTGATTTGAATTTGAACGATCAGCAGTTCTCATTCCAGGATTCTTTATCTGATCATCGTTTATTTGGCAAGTCATTACGAACTTTAAATGCTTCTGGACCTGCGTCAGATGCATCTGTAATTTCCATTATGGGTGCGCAAGTCGAGCTCAAGCGCAAGGACTCTGTTCCACAAACTCTGCCCCTACCCAATGGCCGGATTGTGGATCATCCAATGGAGCTTAATCTGGGGAGAAGCGGGGGCATTTTGGGTATGGGATCCTCAATTCCATATACACATTCTCCTATTTATGGGTTCAATAGCCTTGCATCTGGTTCTGGTATACCTTTCTCCTCAGCAATGTACGGACAACCAGGTGTGCCCATACCTTACATGGTAGATTCTCGAGGGGCCCCTGTTGTACCTCAACTTATGCCCTCAGCTCAGTCTTTTCCTCACGCCTTTCCTCAACCAACACCCTTCATGATGAACATGACTGCTGCTGGCACATCCAATGGGGCTGGGCCATCTCAGCATAACTTTAATCTGAACTCTGGCTTGATGATTGAGGGAGGAGGAAACAGGGAAATAGGAGTTGGCTTTAGGCAGTTTCTCAATCCAAATGATCGTTTGAGAGCAGCTAACCCACAACAAGCATCCCCTGGCCTGCCCGGTCTGGGATTGAAACGGCAAGAACCAGATAGTGGATGGGAATCTTACCCATTTAACTTCAAACATCATCAACCCTCATGGAAATAGAGTTTTCTATCCGTCTTGGCTTCTTGACTCTTGGGTTCCGTTTCCATATCAGCAAGCATAAAATACAGGGAGTAGGTGAACAATTGAGTTTTTCCCAGAGCACTCGAGCACACCGGAATAAAGAGGGAGGGTGTGGGGAGAGATAGCCATTGATCAGTTTCAGGAGATTAATCGCCAAAGAAGGATAGATAGGTAATTTACTATTTTACAGTGATTTTTTTTTTAATTTATTTTTCCTGCATCTGATAGGAATCCATTTCTGCAACTGCTACACAAAAACTTTGCAAAATCTAGCTGTTTTTTGTTTTTTTTTCCATATATATCAAAGGAATTTAGTGGGATGGGATATTTTGTTGTCTTGTCTTGAATTTCTATTCTTTGTCTGCATATAGTATTCAAGTAAATCTACAAGAACGCAGGGTAAATGCGTATGGTGACATATTTTGGTATGTGCTTCATAATGTTTGAATAGACTAGAAAGGGTAATGTCTAGCTATTATCTAGAGTATATCTTCCTCTTACTCCCTCCATTCCTAAATGAATGTCCATTTCCAAGTTTTTTTCTCCCAAAATGAATGTCCTTTTTGCTAAGAACTTTGCCCCTAACTATTTTTTTACCAAATTTTTACCACAATCACTTCTTTCCAAAATTTTATGTTTGGCTAGATTCTCCTCATTAATGTGTTTGGTGCAAGGGAATCATGAAACTTAATACTGTTTGAGCAAATTGAGGTTGCCTGTGATTTTTGAAGTTTTAGGTCCCTTTAATGTGTTGGTGTTGGTAGATTATGACACCTAACCATATTTAAGAAGGCTAGAAACTTGGGAGGAAAATTGTATGATGAACTTTTGCTTATGCTACCAGTATTATGACACAGAATGTTCATTTCTTTTATGGTTGTTTCATTCCAAACAGTTTACTCCCTTCATTTTGGTCCGTCTCGAAATAAATGTCGCATTTCCAAATAAGGAAAGTAACTTAGTGAAATTTTAGTGTACAAGTTAATAAAACACTTTTTTTTTTTTTTTTTTTTTTTTCAGAATTGCGTTGATCAAAAGTATGACTAGTGCTTGTTTCGTTTTTCTATTATGCATGAAGAACTGTTGCTTATACTGTCTGGGTTATAGGCCGGTATGCAAATATTGATTGAGCTCGGGTCTTCTCGAGTCGAAAAATGCTAAAGTTTGTGTTTGTTAATTGTTAGCTCCAATTTCAAGCATTAGATTTGGAATTGGAAGAACAAATTTGTTGGTTTGATACAATTTGCTAGTTTCATGGCAAAAATCATATTTTCTTCACTAAACTTTGTTTTTTTTTTTTTCAAAATTTTCTCACTGAAATGTTATTTTTCAAAATGTTCTCACTAAATTTTCACAATTTTCAAAAGTGCTCACTCCGTTAATATATTCTCTAAAAATCTAAAGAAATCTAGTCACGTGAATGATGTTCATTATGTTTTTAATCAATTTGTTAACATTGTTGACATGTATAATGAAGACAATTTGTTAACATTGTTGACATGTATAATGAATGTATAATGAAGAGTACAAATATTTTGAATGTAAAATGTAATTAGCACATACTCCCTCCATCCCAGCCGAGTGTACACTTATTTTCCTTTTGGTCCGTCCCAGTCGAGTGTGAACTACCAAAAATGGAAAAGGTTTTAATATTTTATATTCTCCATACCCCACCCACTCATTCTCCACCATACAATTTATTCAACCAACCTACTATTTACTTCACTCATTCTCTCTCTTCATTTTCTACCACACATTTTCATTATCTTAATAATATTTCTTAATCGGCGTGCCTTGGTCAATGGTGCACATTTGGGTGGGACGGAGGGAGTAGTTTATAATAGTTTATAAGAGATATTACAAATTAATTTTCAAAAATAAAACATTTACCCTGGGTCATATTTAACAAAACTATTCATATGAGGTTATGTGACTAAATTTTGCACATTTTTGACAGATGTAAAAGTTTAGTGAGAATATTTTGAAAAAAAAATTGTTCAGTGAGAATATTTTGAAAAAAAAATTGTTCAGTGAGAATATTTTAAAATTGCTATAATTTGAGCGATGAAAATATGGATTTTGCCCCGTTTCATTGACGCTTAACTTAGTAGTAGGTTTATGCATTTTGTGACATACGGCAACTCTAATACTCTCAAAAAGTTTGTCCCACTTGGCTTCTTTGACTTCTTCTATGGTCGAATACAGTCAAATTTTTTATCATAATTTTATGAAAATTAGATATTTCTGTGTAATTATAAAAATTGTTATTTATATTATTTATAATAATGAAATAATAATAGTTTTTGAAATTGCTGATATTTAGATTTTTTTTTTATTAAATTACGATCAAAGTTCAATTTATTTAATATTTAAGTCAATAAAAGTGGGGGGACAAACTTGAAATCAAAAACCACCACCACCGCTTCACCACCATACCACAATATGCTACCACCATAACTACTACTCCCTCCGTCCCACCCGATATAGGACTTTTTGCCATTTTGGGCGTCCCACCCGATTTAGGACGACCCAAAATGGAAAGTTTAAATTATTATTATAATAGACCTACCCCACCCATTTTTTCCTAACCATCCTAAATTAAACCCCATCCCACTTAATTATTCCTAATTAACTAACTAAATTGGACTGACCCATTTAACTCACTTACCCTAAACCAACTTTATTGTTTTGCCATTAAAGAGTCGCCCAATTAAATAAAAAACCGACTTCCCTCATTTCTCTTATCCAGAAGCTTCCTTCACCATTTCTCTCCTCACAAAGAAATCCTAGATTTACCATGGATTATTCTGCAACTCCCGAGTTCGATCATAAATTATGGGTTGAAAGTTTTCCTTCATGCTTCGGCTCTGTAGAAGAGACGCCGGAGGCGGTTGTAGAAGAGACGTCGGATGAGGTTGGGAAAGAGACGCCGGCGGAGGAGGTTGTAGAAGAGACGCCGCAGGAGATTGTGAAAGAGACGTCGGCGGCAGAACCTCGATTTGGAGAAGAATTTCCCGGCCTAAGTCCGGATTCTTTCGATCCGGAGATACGGAAGGCGTTTTGGAAGGCATCTAGTCATCGTTTTTGTCTAAAAATGTTGGGCATCATGTTTCCATGGTCTATTGGCCCTAATCCAGATGTGTGAGTGAGTATTGGCCAGGACACAACGAGCATTCAACGCTTGGGCAGTAACTTATGGGACAACATGAGGTTAATGTTTCCATCGTTTTTTTTTTTATGTGTTTGGCTGCCTATTTGATGTGTTGCATCTGATGTGTTTAGAACTGGTGAAATGTCTATACTATGATGATTTATCTGAGAGAACTGTTTGCAAAAGAACAAAACTTCATTTGATTTTTGTCCAAAAACTTGGAAAGACCAGATTACATTTGATTTTTGTCCAAAAACTTGGAAAGAGCAGATTACATTTGATTTTTGTCCAAAAACTTGGAAAGAACAGATTACATTTGATTTTTTTTTTATCCAAAAGGCTACTCAATGATGATTTTTTTTTGAGAGTACAATTTTCAAAAAACAAAAGCTCTCATATTTGTTGAGTAGTAGTTGTTATTCACCAAAGATAAACTCCGCCTTGTGTCAGTTCTGACATTATGCCTTCTAGGCCATCAGCTTGCCCTTCATCTTGTAGATATTTGATGCAATCTTTTACTATCTTCAAATCCACCGTCAAGTCTGTTGGTAGTTCTCCATTTCTAAGCAATCTGTCTTTACCAATGTGGGGGATTTTGTACTTGTTTCCACCTTTTTCCAACATAATTTGCTCCAAACATAGTTTCAAACTTAAAAATATTTTGTTGAGGGTTACATGAGATAGCTTTTCATATGCTGCTTCAACTGCATTGACCAAATCTTCAACTGTTTTTGCTTGAACATCTGTTTTGATTGAGTCAATTGAGGAGAACCACCCAAGGTCATTAATATTGGTATCCGGTGAGTTTGCTGGTTGAAATTGTAGTTGAATGTTCCATCCATCATCAGTTGCTGCAACTTTAAAATCTTCATCCGAGTTGTTGATGTGTGGTGGGCCATTGTCCCATTGAATGATGATATTTTTGGAAAGCATTGGTGGCCATTTGGCTTTGATTGCAGGAATAACCTGCAATCAAAAAAAAAAAGAAGTTGTATTGTCATAAATAAATTTAAAGTTCCTGGGAAAAGAAAATGAGTTTTGTGGTTTACTAACCTGTTCAAGTAGCATCTGTTTTGTGACTTGTTTGTTTATTGAGTCCAATGCCTTTGTCACCATAATTCCAAATTTTCTCTCGCTTTTGCTATTCCTCTTTGATGCCTCTCTTTTTGTGAATGGAAACATGCCAATCTTTCCATCGAACAACATTTCACCTGTACTTGAGTAAATGGGTCTACTCACTAAACATAAGAACATTATCTTGGTGATAAATCTTTTGCTTTGGCATGATCTGTATGGTTCTTCTTCTTCTTGCAACATGTAGTATCTTTCCATAGCCTTGGTCATGTAAAACCATTTTTCATCACCATGTATAACATGTGACATGCTTTTAAACACTGTTGTTGCTAAAGAAAAGTCCCATTTAACTGCTGCGAGACTGAACTTGATTCTTGCAATTTTATTTTTTTCGTTTAATGAAGGCTTGATTGCACTCGTGTGTGCCCTGATCAAACCCTCTGCTTTCCACCTATGGATTGTGCTTTTACTTACTCCCAAGGCTGCCCCTAAATTTCTAATTGTGCCTCGGTTTTGAAATTTAATTTTTGACATTGCTTCTTTATCTAACTTAACTGTTTTCTCTCTTGTAACACCTTTTTTTTTTTTAAGTCAATGATAATGGTTGATTACCTCCCATTTGACGCCGCACTGCTAGCCACATCAAGTACACCGTCGAGCGGGACACCCCAAATATCTCTTGAGCCTCCTTGATCTTCCCTCGCGGAAGATTTCCACCTACATTGAACCGCAACAAGTATTGGCCCAGCAAGTTTCTTTGATCTGTACTTAAATTTTTCTTCATCTTTCCTCTTCTTTTTTTTTTTTTTTTTTTTTTTTTTTTGTGGAAGGAATCAGTTTGTAAATTGGGACATGGTACTTATACCCCTACCAACTGTAGCTTGTAAATGGTGGGAGGTTTATTTTGTGGAGGGAAAAGGGGTAATCCTTGTGAAAATTTGAAGGGTTGTGATTTTTTTTTGATGGTTAGGATGGTGATCCGGGTGAATTAAGTCCCAGTATGTAATTGTTGTTGAATTTGAATCCCCACTCACTTTTGTTGTCTAATCATGTAAAATGATAGCTTTTTAGTTTTTTAAGTTTGAATGTACTTTTGGAGGCAAAAAAGATTAAGGGTTAATCAAAAAATTAAAACCCTTCTAATTTCTGCATATTGTCACTTCTCACATTAAAATAATAGTTCTCCTTAATCCCCGTGTCGGAAGCAAAAATCCTATATCGAGTGGGACGGAGGGAGTATTAATGACAAAATCAAATACCAACAGTTTGCAACATTAAATTCCTGCATTTGGGTTTCAATAAAGCTAGCATCTTTGTCAAGAAAACCCATTAAAATTACAAATCTAAGAGCATCCACAATGGTAGAGTTTTCTGGATAACTTTTTTTATATTTTTTATGAGCCACATCATTATAATTCAAAACTTAAAAACCTCAAGTACTTTTTCACAATGGTAAAACTCCTCTTTCAGCTTTTTTATGGGTCCCATATATAAAAAAGAGTGAATGACTTGCATAGAAAATGTGTAGCATTAATGATAAAAAGCTAAAAAGCTAGCTCTTTGTAGAAAGAGCTACTCCTTACTAAGGAGCTCTTTCATTATTTTCACAATGGTAAAAAGCTCTCTAGAGCTTTTTCATAAAAATAAGGAGCTCTCAAAAAGCTTCCATTGTGAATGCTCTAACTTGGCCTGAATTCTAAATCAAACATGATTTGAAATCCTTACTTTTAGAAAACCCATGTTCTTGTAATGTCCCTCTCCCCCTACAACAACTTGCTCTTTCAACAGTCATGGAAGCAAACTCACCAAACTCAAAATTAACCTTGTTTAGTCTCCTTTCTTTAATTTTGTAATATTCATTAATTCATTACAAATCAAGCCTGGTCTTATCACCAACCGCTTGTTTGTGTGTCCGCGGACTCTGGCAATAACAGATCGATTGAGAAATTTCTTCAAAGGAGAGGTTCTAACATATTCCTACATCCCCATTTACATTGATCACCAAATCCACGCTTGCTTTATTTTAAAAAAAACACGACTTTGACATGGAGGGATCAAAGACTAGGGGTTGAGAGAGAGAGAGAGAGAGGGAGGAGGGAGAGGGAGAGAGAGAGAGAGAGAGAGAGAGAGAGAGAGAGAGAGAGAGAGAGAGAGTTGTTGGCCGAATTATAAATGCTCAGTAAAATGTCTAGTTTGCCCCTTAAAATGTCATGTGTGTGTGGCAAATGATGTTCATTTCGGTAGTTTTTTTAGTTTTTTAACTGGCTAACGAGTTTTACACATTGCTCCGGTTCAATAAACTGAGGAGTAAAATTGCAAATTTGACAAATTTAATAATCAATTGCAATTCATGGTAAAAATTAGATAATCAAATTGCAATTTGCCTGAAATTAATTTACATTGGAAGGAAAAACAAACTTTAATCAAATTAATAAGGAGTAACATTTACATTTCTTTGCAATACGACTACAAAACTAATAAACTGTTATATTTTTAACGGAATGAATGCCATGTAAATTGCACATCATATTTTAAGGGACATTTTAAAGTGTTTTTGAAGTTACGTACTCCCTCCGTCCCGGCCGACTTAGGACTTTTTGCCATTTTGGGCGTCCCACCCGACTTAGGACGGCCCAAAATAGAAACCTTAAATCACTATTCTCTCCACTCATTCTCTCTCCTACATTATTTTAATACTCACAACACCATTATAATTTACTATTCTCTCCACTCATTCTCTCTCCTATTTTTAAATTACACTCACAACATTTACCTTTTCCTTAATCCCCGTGCCATTTCAAAAAATCCTAAGTCGGCCGGGACGGAGGGAGTATATCCGATTGTAATTAAAACTTTTTTTTTTTTTAATTTCTTAATTGAATCTAATATTTACGTCTCCAACATATATTTTTTTCATACTCTTTTGGTGATTAAATTATGTTAGAAAAATTAATCTGAAAAAATACAACTCCTTACTATTATACCATTCCATCTCCCCACCTCCTTTTTTTTTCTCTGTAACTCTCCCTCTATCACCCCTTCCACATCCATAATATTATTATGGATTGGACAATTTACATGTAAGATTTTTTAGTAGGAAACAGATATGGGAATAAATGTTTTTTTGATATTATTTTTCCCACATTTTAATTATTTTTATATTTAATAATAAAAATTAATATATACTCCCTCCGTCCCAAACCTAGGTGCACAGTTTGACTTTTTTATGAAATTTGACCATACAATAACGAGAAAGGGGCATTTACAAAAAACTCATTTTAAAAGATGGAAATTACAAAAAAATACACACAAGATGGAAATTACAAAAAACTTTTATAAAAATTACAAAAAACTACTTTTGTAAATTGAAAGCACTATTTTCTTAAAAAAAAATAAAAAAAATAAACATAAAATGTAAAACAATCTTGTCATTCATTTTCAAACTTTAAGTTTTGCACAAATATAATTGATCATGAACAATTTAAAAAAAAAATCATTTAGTGAGAACAATCCATCTCATAGCAACAACAATCTAAAAATCATCGCCTCTTGATACCACTTCCTTGCAAATGATAAACAACTGATAAAAACAACTGATAAACAACTGATAAAATAACTGATAAACAACTGATACAAATGATAAACAACTGATACAAATGATAAACAACTGATAAAAATAACTGATAAACAACTGATACAAATGATAAACAACTGATAAAAATAACTGATAAACAACTGATAAAATAATTGATAAACAACTGATACAAATGATAAACAACTGATAAAAACAACTGATAAAATAACTGATAAACAACTGATACAAATGATAAACAACTGATAAAAACAACTGATAAACAACTGATATAAATGATAAACAACTGATAAACAACTGATACAAATGATAAACAACTGATAAAAACAACTGATACAAATGATAAACAAGCGATAAAAACAAGCGATAAACAAACGATAAAATAATTGATAAACAAGCGATACAAATGATAAACAATCGATAAAAACAATCGATAAAATAGCGATAAACAATCGATACAAATGATAAACAACCGATAAACAGGCGATAAACAACTGATACAAATGATAAACAATCGATAAAATAAGCGATAAACAACTTATACAAATGATAAACAAGCGATAAAAAGCCGATAAATAGCGATACAAATGATAAACAACCGATAAAATAACCGATAAACAACCGATACAAATGATAAACAAGCGATAAAGCGATAAACAATCGATACAAATGATAAACAAGCGATAAAATAACCGATAAACAATTGATACAAATGATAAACAGCGATAAAGCGATAAACAGGCGATACAAATGATTAAGGATACATCTTCCAAGATATTTATTCAAGCAAAAGATGCGGTGAATTGCAAAGACAACAACCAGAGTGCAATATTTAAGAAAAACAAACACCTGCAAAAACAGAATATGTAGCACTGAAAATTAAGGAGAAGTGAAAAACAATTAAAAAAAGAACAGAAAAGACGGACTGCTAAGAACCCAAGTAACCATATTCATTTCAGCAGCTCGTGAACACGATGATGGTCTATAGGTCATAGCTAATGTCTGTCCATAGAATAGAACTGAAACTTATGTTTTTCTTTTTTTAGGCGAAAAAACATTTAGTCGGGCATGAAGTGTATCCTAAGTTATAGATTAGGTCAAATAATTGCTATAATGTACCTAGATCAATGAAGAAATTACTACACAACAATCAAGAACTGCTAACCCACTATATGAGTATGTTTGTTATCAGCAGTCGCAGCAAACAAAATAGCCTGCTGCAAAGTATTCGCCGGAGGTGGTCGCCGGAGGTGGTCACCGGAGGGAAGCTTGTCACCGGAGTTGGGTTGGGTAAATATAGAGATGGTAAAGAGAGATGGGTGTGTGTTTTGTGTGCAAAATAGTTTTTTGTAATATTCATATTTAGCTAAATAGTTTTTTGTAAAATCACAACTTACATGTTTTTTTTTGTAAATAGCATGTTTTTGAGTGAGTTTTTGGTAAAAAGTCCAACGAGAAATTAAAACATTTTGATGAAATTTTAAAAGTTGTTATTGATTTATTACTAACAACACTAACAATTAAAAGTTTTAAAATTTAATTATAATATATCAATTTATCGTTATTGTATGGTCAAATTTTATAAAAAAGTCAAACTGTGCACCTAGGTTTGGGACGAAGGGTGTATAATCCCTTCTATAAAAATTGAAAAATATACTCGTATATTGTATATTTAAATATTAGATTCAATTTAGAAAAGAAATCACATTAATCAATCAGATATATATAACTCCAAAAATACTTTAAAATGTTCCTTAAAATGTCATGTACAAGTCACGTGACGTTCATTTCATTACATTAGAAATTTAACAACCCGTTACTTTTATAGTCCTATTGCAAAGAAAGGTAAATGTTAATACACTTTTCTTATTTTTAGTTACTTCTATTATGTCCTTCCTTTATGAACAGTCTCTTTCTCATGCCTTTCTCCACCTAGTGAGTCCAAACTCAAGACATTGGATTCCCTACCTTTACAAAATTTTAACATTATCTCATTATAATATCACAAAAAATAAAGCCACAGACATTGCATTCATTCCGCCCCAACTAGTGTTGACTAGTCCCACTCCATTATTAACCCATCACCACCACCCTCCAATGGCGGAATACGACAGCGGCCACCACAATCTCAACCAAATCTCCAAAGAAACCGCCCTTCAAGCCATCAACACCATAATCCAACTCCACTTTGAGAAAACCCTCGAGAAGAAAAAGGCCGTTGACCTCCAAAAGAAGGAGCTATGGAAGCTCTTCCACCTCTTCTTCCTCTTCCTTGCCCTAGTCTTCGCTGCTCAAGTCCAATCCCCACGACTCCAGTGCCGCCATTGTTGGATACCCATTGGCCTCCTCTCTCTAGCTCATTTAATCTTCTACGTCTCCGTTGCTCAGACTTTGAGGTGCATTAATGGGTTCAGGTACCAGCGCCGGTGCCATAAATTGACGCTCGGGTTGGCGACTGAGCGGCTCCGGCAGATTAGGATGAGAATGAGCGGCGGCGGAGGGGAAGATGGGGTGCAATTTGGTGGGGATGAGTTTGAGATACATTACCAGGAGCCGCCGGAGAGTTATTTTGGTAAATTCAAGAGGAATTGGGCGTTGCATTTTGCTTTCTTGATTTTTATTTATGGATTCATGGTTTCTTCCTCTGTTGTTCTTCTCTGTTTCTAATGTAATTTTTTTTTCTTGAGTTGTTGATTTCCCATTTTCCGGCAGTTTCCCACCGGAAAACTTGAGACTGAATAGAAGTTGAAGTAGATGTTACTGATTCACTTGCACTCTATATTTGCTCAAACGAGATATTCCCTCATTTTAATAGTAATAAATTATTTATTGAAGTAGATGTTACGGTTATTACAAATAATATTAATGTATCTACATTTAGTACTTTAATAATACTTTACTTCATTTTTTGCAAAAGTTTTGTCCCAAAATTTATGATTTTTTTTTTTTGAAGTTATATTATAAAGAGTTTTTATCAAAAATTAACTAAAAAATGCTATTTAGAAAAATATGTAAGTTGTGATATTACAAAAAACTATTTTTTTCCAGTTAAAATAATTAATAAATGTATTTATCAGTTATTTGACAGATAAACACAATTTTTTTAAAAATTAGTTTTTTTTATAATATTTAAAGAGTTTTTTTGTAATATCTAATTTGTGTGATTTTTTTTTTTAATAATATCTATCTTTCAAAATTAGTTCGATAAATATAAATCTATTTGTTGATGATCAATAATGTTTTAGTTTTACTCTTGTACTAATAATTAATAATGTTGTGGTATGCTACAAAAATGCCTACTTGCCACTTTTTGAAAAATTTCTAAAACTCAAAATTATACATTCAATTTAGAACGGAGTAAGTAAAAAGGAATAATTTCAAAAGCCTTCTGCTGTCAAATCAAATAAGATACATAAGAACCTAATGGGCCTTGGCCTTGTGGTATCATGATGGCTTTTCGAAGGGGAGGTCATCGGTTCGATTCCTTCCAAGGGGAATCATTGTGGTTTAATTCCTACCTTGGGTTTTAGGGTCGCCCGCACATTCGTGCGATTAAGGAAGACGGCTGCTGGCGCAACCTCGGTGTGGGGAGTTCAAATCTTGGCGGGAGCGCTTTGAAGCCGGCCATTTGGTGTTGTGAAAGTGATGTAATTGCTCGGCGGGAGCAAGCTGGAGTATTTGGTGTTGTAAGAGTGTGAATGTCTTGTAGGAGGGCTCCCTTGGGGCCCGAGTATAAGGGTCTTTGCCGCGCAGGCTGCATGTAGACATATTCCAAGCGATTTACTCTCGCCAAGATCATCTTGAGGGACCGGTACCTGGTGGTCCAAGAGTGATCCGGCGAAGCTGGAAACCTGGGTAATAATAAAAAAAAAGATACATAAGACCAAAGAGTATTTCATATTTATAAATTGTTTATTCAAATCAATATTCCAAATAAAACTCTATATTCCATGTTAATCATTTTCCTCAGTCATTTCGATCATTATATTCTCTCTCTAAAAACACACAAACACACAAATACACACACACACTCTCTCTCTCTTCCCTTCGTCTCCCTCACCCCCCCCTTCGCCGGAGGACGACAACCTCCTTTCACTCCGTCCAACATCCTCGCTACTTACGCCCAAACTTGAGCACTAATCAACACACAAACTTTTTCTCTCTAAAAACCCTAATTCTTTTTTAGCCGACTTTCTAGCTTTGTCTCTTCTTCGGCATAGTACAAAGAGGTGTAGATATAAAAAATCTAGCAAGGAATCCACCGTCGTACATAAACAAGTAGTTTGGCTATGTGTTACTTCAAATCAGGTGAGACCTGAGCGAGATCCAACTCCCACCCTCTGATTTAAAACTCCGACCTCCATAAATCCACGATTCCAGTCATCTTCTCCGGCCTAACTTCGTCTGATGAAGCCTTTGAACTATTAAATAAGGTTTTACTCCCTCCGTCCCATAAAACCTTACCCACTTTGTCATTTAGGGCATCCCACTTATAAGTCACATTTCCAATTTTGAACATCTTTTATTATTATTATATTTAAGTGGACCCCACATTTCACCTCACTAATTTAATTACCACCATTTAACCCACCTAATTAAACATTAGATCAGTCCAATTAAATGGATTCAACAACCCAAATTTATTTACACCCACCCATATTATTCCATCCAGCCCACATATCAAACCATATGTCATCTCTTTCTCTCTTATGACAATCTAGGGTTTCTGGCGATTTTCATCGCCGCCGTTCCATCTTCGTCGAAGATAATCTCTCTCTCTCTCTCTCTCTCTCTCTCTCTCTCTCTCTCTCTCTCTCTGACCATTCTTCTTAATCTACCAACAAATCCTCACAATCTCTTAGCTCTAGTCGATTCAAACACTTCAATTGTTATTTCGATTTAGGGTTTCTAGATCTGATGTCGGAATCAAAGGATTTCATGGCCATCGTTGATTCTCCTCAGGCCGATTCCCCTATTTTCGATGGCTATTTCGATGTACCGGATACGCAATTTAGTTGTGAAGATGATACGGTGGTGGATGAAACCCAAATTTCCGACGTTGATTTGACCGTGGCTTGTTCATCTTTGGTTGATGAGTGCCCCAAATCACCGGATTTGAAAGCTGAACGACACAAAAGTTTCATGAAAGAGTTGTCTCACTGGTTTCCTTGGGCGAACGGTGTTGATCGCAACGGCGTTCCATTTTACTCTGACACCGAAGCCATTCAAAACATGTGTGCCATACTTGGCTCAGAAAACCAGGCTGACCCAATTACCAAAGCAGAAGGCCACAAACAATTCATGGTAGAGTTTTGTTATTGGTTTCCGAAAGCAAAATTCCTGCTGGACAAACTTAAGGAGCCAAAAGATCAGATAATGATTTTCTTCCCCCTTTTCTTCTCCTTGGATCTGTAATTTTGTTTGAGTACATAGTTGAGAGTTGAAATAGGTTGTGAAATGATGAAATACTTATGTTAATTTTCCATGATTTCGGATGCTCTGTGGTGTGTTTTTGATGAGAAAAAAAGTTTTTTTTTATTGTTTAAAATACTGAAAATGGTTGATTTTGTCTCTATTTTTTGGCTGGTTTTTGTGGGTAAACTAATAAGAACTGTTAATCATTTGATTTGGTCATTACTGGTTAGATAGTGGAAATATTATTTCTATGATAATATTACAATCTGAGAAATACCAAACGTAAGTGTACACAATGATGAACAAAACCTGAGTGTACAACTTCATAAGCAAAAACTTTTCATTTAAGTACTCAATAATGATTAAAGTTGAGAGTACAATAGCAAAAAAACCAAAAGTTGGCATGGATCTACTCTGATAATACCATTTACAAAAAGCCAAAAGTTTACATGAATCTCCCTTTACATACCAGGAACTTCATGTGTTTTGTTGATGATGTTCCATCTCTATCATCATGCATTCATACTCATTTCCGACCCCACCCTCTTGAAGATACCTAATTTATTCTTTTACCACACTTGGCTCTACTGTTAGATCTGTTGGGAGTAATCTAAGCCTTTCCAAACGATCCTTCCCAAGTTGACCCAGTGGAAAGTTGGTGTGACCTTTAATTTTCATAATGGAAATCAAACATTTTTGTAATGAAATGAAAAGCTTGTTTAGAGTTCGGTGGCTTAACTTTTGCAAAAGAGTCTAGAACTGCCTTTACCAACTCATCAACATTTGTTGATTGAAGTTCTTCTTTGGCTGCATCTAATGAACGGAACTACCCAAGATCATTGATGTTTGTATCTGGAAAGTTGGCAGGTTGGAAATGTAGTTGTATATTAAACCCATCTGAACTTGCTGCTGCTCTAAAGTCCGGATCATCATTTTTGATATGTGGTGGTGCATTATCCCATATTCTCTTTGCTTGCATTGGCTGGCCACTTAGCTTTTATTGCAGGAATAACCTGAAATCATAAAAAACAACAAAATAAGGTTCTTTTATGAAAAATAAAGAAAAGGCAGATTGATTGAAGAATAACATGTTCTTACTTGGTGAATTAACATGCTCTTCGTGACTTCTTTGTTGATAGACTCCAAAGGTTTTGTGACCATACTGGTCTGTTTCTGCTATTTCTTCTTGCTGCCTCTGTTTTTGTGAAATGCCACATGCCTATTTTGCCATCAAATATCAACACACCATTTTCATCATATTGTGGCCTACTTACAACACAAAAGAACATGACTTTTGTAACAAATTTTTTACTTTGGCATGATCTGTATGGCTCTTCTTCTCCTGGTAAAATGTAATACCTTTGACTGCATTTTGACATATTGAACCGTTTTTCATCAGCATGTATTACATGTTTCATGCTTTTGAACTTTGGTTTCCCAACTTCAGCATTAAACTTCAATGCATCAAGACTGTATTTCAGTCTAGCTAAGATGTGTTCAGGTGATAGAGCAGGCTTAATGGCATTAATATGTGACCTGATCACACCCGCTTGTTTCCATCTCCCAACTGTGCTCTTGCTCACCCCAATAGATGCCCCTAATTTTCTAATTGTGTTTCTTTGACTAAATGGTGTTTGTTTAATTTTTTCTTAATAAAAAAACTCTTTGCTCTCGTTACTCCTACTTTCTTGCTAGCCAGGTTGATGGGCTTACCTCCTCTCCGCTGCTCCAAGGCTCGACTCCAAACATTGTAGACGGTCTTTCGACAGACCCCAAAATGTGATGCAGCCTTTGATATTGTGCCATTTGGAAGCTCTCCCCCTCTCCAAGATTGCAGTAAGTATTGTGCCAGCTCATTCTTCTCCAATGTCATGTTAGGACAATTTTGGGTGATGGCCATTTTTGGACCAGTTTTGAAGGTTTTGAAATGAAAACAAGAACTCTTGTATTTATATTCTGCTAATTAAGGAGGGATTTTCTAGTTTAAACAATATTTGAATATTTGAAATTTTCATTTGTAAGTTCAGATTATGTATTGGAGAGGTGGAGTGAATTTTTTGGGATGCTGTAGTTTTTGATATTTTGAAAGTGGGTGTAATTTCGGATGTACTGTTATGGGTTAATGGGTTTCCAGCTGGTCATGGGTAAAATTAAGCAAAAAGTACTTGATATGACTTTTGTTAATTTCTTCTTAATCCTTCCCACTATCTATTTCTTTCATTATATATATTCACTCCATATTTTTCGCGCGTAATAGTAAATGGGTAACCTTCTCCGGGATGGAGGGAGTATATGTTATGAAACCAGAGTGTGCAATGCTTTTGATCTCTATGTGTTCTGGTTTTATTATAATGTATGAAATTTGTAAATTGAATGTATTGTGCAATGAATATGTTCATGTGTTTGTGTTATTTCTTATTCAAAAATAGGTTTTATATGTTATGTATTATATGTTATGTATAAGACTAATTTAAGTCTTATATTTCATGTATACAACTAATTTTGTGTTATATTTTAAATAATTTTAGTTATTCTCTTAAAAACTGAGAAAAAATGACAATATGAGTGTTATACCTTTTCTATAAGATTTTATTTAGTTTTATACGTAATATATAAGAGTCAGTTTTAGTAAAATATCAGAGTTTATTTATTTATTTTTTTAAAAACTGAGAAAAAAGTGAAAAAAACACTTTTAAGTATACTCCCTCCGTCCCAACAATTGCTTCCCATTTTTTGCCAAGCACGCAAATTAAGAAAATGGGGGGGAAGAAAAAATGTTGTGAGTGTAATTTGAAAATAGGAGAGAGAATGAGTGGAGAGAATAGTAAATTATAATGGTGTTGTGAGTATTAAAATAATGTAGGAGAGAGAATGAGTGGAGGAAATAGTAAAGATTTATTTGCCAAAAAAGGAAAGTGGAAGCTATTAACGGGACACCCAAAATGGCAAAATGGGAAGCTACTATTGGGACGGAGGGAGTATTTTTTATAAGAGGCGAACTAGTAATATACTTAAGGTATAAAAGAATGAAGAGTTTATTTGAAATACTGATAATCCACTGGTCTTATATATATGAAATTTTGGTCTGCAACTGTGATTTAATTTCATTTAACATTAACTTTCTTGGTTGCAAAAAAAAAAATGCTCATGAAAACCAAAATAAATACAAGAACAAAATAAATACTTCATCTGTCCCGGTTTAAGTTGGTTTAAGTTTCTTAATTTTCTTTTTAATCCGTCTCAGTTTAAGGTTTTTAGTTGTTTTATTAGCTAAAACAGACAATGAGACCTACTTGTCATTTTTACAACAAAAACTTCCCAGCCACTTTCTCTCTTCTACTTTAATTTTTATACTTACAACATTTACTTTTTTTTAATCTCCTTGTTAAGTTAAACTAACTAAAAACATTAAACCGAAATGGAGGGAGTAAATATTTAACTATCGCGAATTGAAACTCAAAAGTTGACAGTCCAAACCAAGTAATGCATCATTCATTAAAAAAAAGTGCTAAATGAGGCTATATATATTTCAATATACTGAAAAAACACGAAGTCAAATCAAACAATAGCAAGGGACTCGACGAACTGGAACACCTCAACCAAATTAGAGTAACTGCAGATCATCTCAGGAAACGCATCAAGAATACCTCCGATATAAACCTTGTACTTTAGAAACCACCCAGAAAAGTCGACTCCATTTTATAAACATCAAACTTTGTGGTCGGGCGGTCCATGAGATGTATTAAATGAAAATGTTCACGCGATTCTGTGAATGTGTGCCCCAAATTTTTGTTTATTGGAAATTCACACGAGTTTGAAGACATCCGGTTTAATTTTGAAAAAACGGAGTCGCCACGCCATTTTGATTACCTCAAAACTTTGAAAAAAAGGTTTTATGGGTTCGGAGGTTAAGTTACCCCTTGGGAAGAACGGATCGTCGTTCACCCAAGGTGCCTTGCCGGAGCAAGTCTCCCAAGATCCCATTAATCGTGCTTGCTTGCGTGCTTTCTTGTGTGCATGTGTTTGAAAATAAAGGGAGGGAATGTCCCAAGTTGTCTTCCGGACGTACAAACCATTTATTGGTTGTCGCTCGGGATTTCTTGAATTTTATGTATTCGGGATTATGATCCCGTCCTCATCTTGGACTTGTGATCATTGCATTTTTAATCTCGAGACTTGCATGATCGAGAGAATGACTCCCTTTATAGTCAAAGATGAGGTTCTTTGGAAAAGGAGGGTCCTTAGCCCATCAATCCTACACTTTAAGACGGTCGAGCTCGTATAGATGCTTCATACTCATCTTAAGTGATAATCGGAGATATAGGGTTCAAGGTTGTCCCTTTCTAAAGAAATTATGAAACCTTTATGGAAGGAACGATGTAAAGATAGGATCTTTTACACCGGTCCGTTCCAAGGTTGCTAATGGGGACATGGGGGAATGCATGTAAAAATGACATTTTTAGTGAAAAGATGACATTTTCGGGTTGCAAAGGATGCATTTGATTTAAAGAAATGATCTTTATTTGCAAAGGATGCATAAAAACATGATTTTTATGCAAATGATGCATTTTTATGAAGAAATTGGGATTTAAATATGCAAAGGATGCATGAAGATTGTATTTTCAAAAGCATAGGATGCTAATTTGGGATAAAGATATGATCTTTAATGCAAAGGATGCTTGAAAAAGGATTTCATATGCAAAGGATGCATTTTTATCATAAAGATTGGATTTTTATATGCAAAGGATGCATGAAGATGATGTTTTTATGTAAAAATAGGGTTTTTAGGTGCAAAGGATGCACCTTTGGTTCAAAAGATTACATCTTTAATGGCAAAGGATGCCTAATGCATGCAAAGGGGGAAAGGGGGTATAAAGATATGATCTTTAATCTACCAAGTACCAAGCAAGAGAGTAGCAATTATATGAAAATGCAATGAGCAATTAGGATCACATAAAGCAATTAGGATGCAAGTTTAGGGCGTGCGAGGTTACCAATGGCTTCCTCTTCTTCTTTGGGCGGAGCTAGGTGGAGGAATTGATCTTGGGATCTTCAAGGAGGAGGGAGGTGGCTTCTTGACCTTCTTCTTCACCTTCTTGGACTTTCAGCAGCTCTTGGGAGGATTTCCTTCGTATTATATGTGTGTGATGGTATTGTTGTTGTTTTTGAAATGGGTAGAGGAGGGCTCTATTTATAGGCAGTCTGGATAAGGCCAATGAAGCCGTGCGGCCAGAGACCTTGAGCTAATGCAGCTGTACGGCATTATCCCTTGTGACTCAGCATTTCTAGAAACATGCAAGGTGGCAAATTCTAGAACTTTCCTCCCAATTAAGAAAAACGTGTTTCTTAATTGGGAAGCTTCCCTTTCAGCCCTTATTTGTTTTGGAACAGTTCCGGAATATTTTCGGAACACTAGGAAGGTCCGGGGAATTACCGGGAAACTTACCGAAATTGCCGGGAAATTTAACCTAAGGCATGAGCCGATTTGGGTACTTACAGAAGCCCTCGGCAACGTCACTGCAAGGCGAGTAGGGTTGTCGATAGAAAAGGATCCGATCTCGGCGAATGCCGAGACGGATTGAGAGACCGAGGTGGTCGAGTGGCTGAACCTCTGGAAGGCTACCTACGTATCCCGAGTGGGAATCAAGCCAGGACGTAGTTCGGAAAAGATCCGCTGGGGAATGGGGAAGAGAAACTGGTCTCTTGCTGGGGAAGTAGAAAAGAAAATAACCTAAGAGGTCAAGCAATTGATCCTACTGGGGATATGCTAGAAGTGACGATGTGGTCAGATATCTAAACCTCTATGAGGGGTTACTTCATCACTGAGGAGTAATGAAGGAACAGGGTGACCAAAGTGGTCGGATGGCTGGACCTTTTATGAAAGGCTACCTACGTATCCCGGAGGAATCAAGCCTTGATCGTAGTTCAAGCATCACTAGATAGTTAGGAACGATGTCCAGGATCCTTGAGGTTTTGACAATTAATGGAGGTTGTCACCGTGGAGGTTGTCACCGATTGACAATTAATGGAGGTTGTCACCTCACGAAGAAACGAGAGCTTACGTCACTATCGAGGAGATAGAGATAGCTAAAGTTTGGAAAACTTAGCATACTTCACTATTCGGGATAGAGGTAGCTTAAGTCAGAAGAACTTGAGCGTACGTCACTATTCGGGATAGAGGTAGCTTAAGTTTAGATGAACTTTAGCATACTTCACTATTCTTGATAGAGGTAGCTGAAGTTTAGATGAACTTTAGCATACTTCACTATTCGTGATAGAGGTATCTTGAGTTCGGACTTCGACAATTCGGAGGTTGTCACCTAGCGTTATCCCGTTATAACGGAATTAACGGAGGCGACTGGGAAGAAAGCTTAATTGCTTAAGAGATAAGGGACATCTTCTGAAAAGGGTGTTATCTTAGTTAAAGGATAACGGGAATTGTAGGCCCAAGTGGAAAGTACAAGGGCAAAATTGTAATTTCTGCTCAGAGCGAATGAGGCCGCCCGGCATGAGATGGAGGCAAAAGAAGCCGTACGGCTAGAAGTCTGTTTTTTCCAGATTATTTAAAACAGATTTGAACGGGCAATTGGGCATTACTGCGCCCATTCCAAATGCGAGGAAGAGAGAGAGGAGGGAGAGAATTTCTTCAAAATTCTTCAATTCCCTTTGCTTCTACCGATTGAAATGGATCCGGAGGGGAATCCTATACCAAGGCAAGCAAGAAGAAACATCTCGGAAGCCGCTCGGAGGAGGAGGAAAGAGCTCGTTCGAACGGAGAGAAAGTATGACTTTCTTACGCCTCCATCGGAGCTTTATCCGGGGAGAAGAGAGCACAAATCGAAGAACCCGCGATCGATTGGGGTAAGCGTTCTTATTTGGCTCGATTCCGTCGATTTTAATTGAATTTTGATTGATTTAGGGCTTGACCCGAATTTTAGGAATTTTCTAGGATTTTCCTAGGATTTTTGAATGATTTTGAGACATTAATGATTAACCTATGAGGCTAAGGACATGCATGTGCAATTTATTTGATAAAAATAATGGAAATGACCCACTTTTTTCTCGAAAATAAAGTAAGAATGATAATTGTCTAAAGTGAGACGGAGTTCTTGCATGTGCTAGAACTAAGTCAAAATTTTGATTATCAACAAGATTTTGGAAGATGAAAAGGATTCATGCATGCCATTTTTTGAAAGAATAATGCTTATGTGCAAGGAATTTTGAAAATTGGGATTTTGTGCTTTAGGAAAGCAATGAGACTTGACATGACGTGTTTCAAGTGATGAAAGACGTGTCTTTTCGTGCAAAGGATGCTAGAAAAAATTTTATGAATGCTTTTCTTTTGAAAATATGTGCAATTTTTGAATATATGCATGCTTTTGAAAATGATGAAGGACTGACACATTTCTTTGTTGTGCTTGTCTACAGGAGAACAAGTCTAGAGGGCCATCTGAGATAGCAGTCAGGCTTTGGGAGAGGATGCCCGATTTCGAGAAGAACGGGGCGAATCCCAAGCAGCTGGTGCGGGCTACCGGCCTAGATCTTTTCATTGAGGCTATCGGCAGGGGGATCCACATCACCTCTAAGAGCAAGGGCTTGGTCCAGGCCCTATCTCGAGTTTCTGGTGGGATAGCACTCATAGCTTTCATCCGAGCCGGGAGAGTCGACAAAGTGACTCCCGCCGATTTCACGCGCTATCACCTGGCCTACGCTCATCGGGAGGCTCGTGACTTGGAGGGACCACATCACAATTCGAGGAGTTTCGAGCTTTGGTCGGGTTTGAGTTGATTCCCAAGGGGCTAGGGATGGAGACACGGAATGTCGAGGTGGCGTACTCCGTAACCGCATACGGGATTTTGCCGTTAGCGATGTGATCGCCCACCAGCCTTGCTAGAGCTGTGTGGTGGTTGATGCCGTCGGTCACCATCTTTGCTAATTTCGGGGACACCGGCCATGACTAGCCTCCTCGACTCTTCACGGAGGATGTTGATGGGATTGGGACGGTCTCGTGGGGAGTAGGCCGGATTGGCGGAGCTCTACTTCTCTTTGGACATGTACGGTCCGGAACAAGAACAGCTTCCATGGACTGCTTTCATTTGCCTCGAGGTAGTTCCTCTTTCTTTTCTCTTTCTCTTCCCCGTCTTGAGAATTTTATGAGAGAGAAATGACCCTTTTTGATGTTTTGAACATGCAGTCCGGGTTCTCGTGAGGTGATCGGGTTCTTTCCTTGGAACCAACAGAGCGATATCACCATCTTCCCCGCTATGATCCGCCGGGAGGGGAGATGCGAGGATAAGTTCACGGAAAGACCCGGATCACTTTTGATTATAAGATGGTGAGGCCGGTCATCAACAGGGATGGACACGACGAGTGGACTTCTACCCTTGGGGCGTATCCTGGAGATTTTGCTAGGAGAGGCCATTGAGGCGACGAGGCAGGAGATGGTCGACCGGGCCGACATGTGATGTCATTTATTTGGGGGACCGCTTTCTCGAGGCAAAGATGGCCATGTCCCTCCCGCTTGGATGCCATTACTCCCCATGATCCTCCAAAGACGGATGCTACGGCCCGATTGGATCGAGCAGATGAGATAGCTAGGTACTAAGTGTGCAAAAAGTGTCGCCGAGGAGGAGTACTTTGACATGGATACCCCTACGCCGTGTTTGTGGAGCGGCGCCGAGGACGTCGCGAAGAGCCGTGGGCGGCGGTCACTGTGGATATGGGGAGGATGAGCCCATCGACCCGCCGATCCTCCCCGCGCACTCCGTCTTATGTGGTCCACTTGGAGTTCCACGGAGGATGAGGATTCCTGTCTCCCGACACTAGTGGAGCCCCAAGTATACCCCGCCGCCTCGACAAAGACCGTAAGTATACTTTTAGGGTCTTTCCCTTTTTCACTTTCTTTGCTTTTTGCAATTCCGAGGATTTTCGAGATTTTTTTTTCTCGAGAGATTTTTTTCTTTTTTTTTTCGTGTTCCACTCGCACCTATGACAGATTGGTCGTGCAAACGTGGGCTGGAAGGACATGTGCCGGTCCCTTCTGAGGAAGCTGGCCTGCACTTCAAAGGCGGCAGCGGACGCACAGGAGCCCGGGCGCAAGAGAAGGCATGTCGGGGGCACAACGTCTACCTCATCGGCCTCGGAGTACTCTTCCAGTGCCATGCCTCGGGGGCGGGGACCCAATGCTGACATTCTGGAGCAGCTGGCTGAGCACGGACACGATAATGTCCATATGTCTGACGTGAACGACCAGGAGGACTTGATGAGGGAGGCTAGCGTCTATGAGCTGAGCAGTGATGAAGAAGAGGAAGCATCGGAGGCCTAGGAGGTCTCTAGAGTGGATTTAGGAACAAAACAAACAATGGACAAAATTTATGCACACTTTGTTTATTTTTTGCTTTATTTGGGCGCCGATGGGGCGAAGACATTGTAGTAATGCTTTATTTACTTTTCTAATTTATGCTTTTTAAATTTGCATATTATCTGAGCCTCGGGGCAGTTTTTTTTTTGCTTGGAATTGGGGTCAAACGGGCCAAAATGATTTATGATGATATATAAATGCTTGAATGGCTTTTGAACATGTTTTTGTACAGGTCTTGGTTGAGAAAGTGGGGTGAAACTCCTCTTGGGAAGCAACTTTGGTTGCCGTGCAGATTTTTCTCGCAGATGGCAAATGAGGCCGTGCGGTTTGGTCCCGAGGGAAAATGAAGCCGTGCGGCTCACGCCCGTCTCGAACCGGTTATTTTCGAATAAAAGCAAGGCTTGGCCATTTCATTTCATTTTCAACTTAGACTTGTCCCAATTGTTCCTGTGAGCACATTTTGGACTTAAAGACACCATCTTTGGTCATTTTGCGATGGAGAAGCCCGTCAAATTGCAAAGGGGGAAGTGAGACTGTTTTCTGTCCGATCTTCAATCTTGGGCGAAGCACAACTTTCAATCTCACAAGGGGCTGCTTGATTCTTCCTTCAAGATCAAGTGTTTATGGCATTTGAGGGATCTCCCGCCCGATTGGGACCTTTTGAGAGCAAAGAAGAAGGTTTTGGGATCGTCCGGAGACACGTTTACCGCTTTTCTTACAACGAGATTGTCCCAACGCATGAAGACTTCCCGAGCCTTGATTGGGGTCCGTAAATTGAGGCTATATCTATTCCGCTGATCGGAGACGTGCCGGTGGCGGTAAAGCTTGCATCTTTTCTCGCAGATTTCTTTGGGAGAGGCCGAGGGAAATGATGATAGCCCCTGGACAGGATTGACCTTTCGATATCCCGGGAAGGTTTGGGTCTCCGGCTATGGCCGAGACCACGGTGGCTATGGATGCCTTCATTCTCTCGCATATTTTCTCGCTCCGTTCACCGCCGAGTCCGTGGGGATCACATGGCGGTCTCTTGGACATGGTCGAGACTGCAGTGGCTGGGAAAGACATTGTCCCACCGGGTTTTGGGAGAGACATTGCATGGCATCAACAGGATGGCTAGGGAGACCATTTCATGAGGTGCGGGGGTCCACTGTGCCGACTTTCGTGGTCAGCAGGAGAGGCTCTGGGGCTTGCCGACTCGGTGCCCTTGGGTGATTTCTCTGAGAGGTGCACCAAGGCAACAGGACTAGGGTAGGTTTGGGAGGCGACAATGGCTAGGCTATCCACTCCGTACATCCGTTGGTGGATACCTCACCGGAGGTTGCGAACCAAGAGGATATTTCAGGAGTCTTATGCCGCGAGGGTTCCTGTGGTTCTCGCCGGGTCGTCCTTCTACATTCCCTGCTTGGTATCCAGGCAGATTCGGGGCATTACAGGAGCCATTGAGCGATTGGGAGGACATCCTGGACCATGGAGGTGATGCCATTGATATGAGAGATCCAAACGCGCCTTTTCATTCTTCTCGAGGATTGGACTTACACCGCTTTCCCACCTGTGGCTATCTTCAGGAGTAGAAAGAGCACCATCTTGACCACCGTCTACTTGACCGGTACGAGAGGGAAATGGGAGCGACTGTGTTACTACTGGGGGAGAGACGTCGAGTTTTATTGGGGGCCGACCGTGACTCGAGTAGGACTCTGCGGAGACCGAGGCTAAGGCGAGTCGCCATAACCGCCGGGTGACTCCGATCGGGGATATGGAGGCTCGATACAAGAGATTGTCCGAGGTCGCTCCTTTGACTGAGACTCAGAGGGAGGAAGTGCGGACTCGTGCTCGTGTAGAGAGGGCACTTATTGACACGGGTTTGGTGGAGGCTCCAGTGAGGATACCGGAGATCGGGATGAGGGATACCGACCTTATAGAAAAGAAGAGAAAGAAAACTCGACGGGGTCGAGGTAAAGGGAAGAAGACCAAAGAAGACTCAGCGAATGATGACTGACAGATCTTTTCTTAGGATTCCCTTATTGCCATTTTGCAAACACATTAGTTTATTTAGGCATTTTTGTATTTTAGATCTTTGTAGCAGGTTAGTAGAGTCAAAAGTAGACCGTGCTTGAACTCATCAAGAAGTTTTTAACTTGTAATGAACAATAAATATTATCTTAGAAATTAATCAATACACATTTCATGGAAATTCGAATGTCTTATTGATTGGGACCCGTTTTATGAAAACTGAAATACCCTTTATTTTTTAGGACGCACTTCATGGAAGCTTGATTGTCCTTTTTTTTTTTTTTTATTGTTTAGACCGAACCATAAATGGCTGCCTACGTTTCCCTTTTACAAGAAAGACTAAGGGGCTCAGGTCTTCGTAGTTCATTCTGGTGAACTATATTTTTTTATGTGCAACCCTGTTTTTTGCCTAGACCGCCCTTTTTAGGATTTTCAGCCTAGCTGGGCATTACTCTTTGTGCAACCCTGTCTTTTGCCTAGACCGCCCTTTTTTGGGGTTTTCAGCCTAGCTGGGTATTACTCTTTTTGCACTAAGATTTTTTTTTTTTTTTTTAGACATAGTATCTTCGAGCTTATCACCGTTGACCAGGGTGGACAAAGGGATTGCCGTCCAGTCTGCAAGCTTCATGGCTCCTCCCGATAGTATCTTCTCGCACCACATAAGGGCCGATCCAAACGGGTTCCCATTTTCCCAGGGGGCTAGTTGTCTGCAGTAGGGGGCTTCACTTTCAACACTAAGTCACCCTCTTTGATGTCTACGGCCTTAACCTTTTTGTCAAACGCTGCGGCCATCCGCCTCTGGTAGGCTCGGGTGTGTTCCATGGCTTTCGGCCTTCTTTCATCAAGCGTGAGCCAACTCATCATGCAGTGCGCAACCATTCTACTTCATTGACACTTTGTTTTCCAGGAGGACCCTTAATGACGGGATTTCCAACTCCACTGGTAACACCGCTTCCATCCCGTAGGTTAGGGCTAAAGGAGTTTCTCCTGTAGGCGTTCCGAGACGTTACGTACGCCCCAGAGTGCCAAGTGCGGCTTTTCGGGCCAATCACGACCACGGGTGGCCATTTTCGGATGATCCGTTCGGCGTCTTATTAGCAGCTTCCACGGCTCCATTAGTCCGAGGTCCGTATGGAGACGACTTGTGGCAAGTGATTCCCGAATTCTCGACAAAGAACCTATCGCGAGCCCCTTTAAAGTGCGACCCATTATCGGAAATGATTTCGTTGGGCACCCCATATCTCGCACATTATGTTTTCTTTGATGAATTGGGCCACTTTTACGGAAGTGAGAACCTTGTAGGACTTAGCCTCTACCCACTCGTGAAGTAGTCGATGGCTACTAGCACAAATTCATGCCCATTGCTTCCCCGCCGGGGGCTATTTTCCCTATCACGTCAATACCCCAAGTTGCAAACCCGCCAAGGAGTCGTCACAAGATGCACAGTCATGAGGCGGGAGACGGTTGAGGTTGGCAAACCGCCGCACTTGTCACATGCTCGGACATGCCGGGACACACACTGTTTCCATGGAAATCCGGTAGTAACCCATTCCGAGGATCACTTGCATCGGGCTCACGGCATTCGTATGAGGACCGCAGGAGACCATTCATGACTTCGGTCATCAACTCTTCGGCCACTTTCTTGAGTGACACACAAGAGGAGTGACCCTTGGTATCGCTTCTTGTACGAGGTTGCCTCCCTAGAATGACATAATGGGAGGCCAACCTTTTCAAGGCTTGCAAGCTCTTGGCTCGACACCTTCTTTCGGGCTACCTTCTTCGTCTTTGAAAGGCGACTCTCCATCTTTGAGGAAGCGGTAAATTTGATTGTACCGGGGTTCCTTTATAGGCTCGGGTCCTGTGTCTACTTCACAGAAGAGTGGGGCTTCTCTTCTACCCAGCTCGGAAGGGTTTTATGGCTTTTCCCTTAGGGATTTCTACCAATGAGGCTAGAGTAGCTAGGGCATCTGCGAATCTGTTCTTTTCCCTTGGCAAGTAGTGGAAGGTCACTTCTCCGAACTGTCCAATAACTCCTCCATACGGGCATGATACCATCATGATTAGGGTCCACGATCTTCCATTTGTTGGAAACCTGGTTGATGATCGTGGCCGAGTCTCCGTAAACTTCGAGCTCGCTTGACATTCCTTTCTAAGGCGGCTACCAAACCAAAGAATGCGATCTTCGTACTCGGCAACATTGTTCGTGGCGGGAAGTTCAATTTGAGGGCATGGGTGTATGCTCATCTTTCGGATCGACCCGGTAGCATCCCGATGCCGTTTCCTCTTTTGTTAGCGGCTCCTCAAAGAATAATTGCCATCGGTTTCAGTTGTTCGACCGCAAAGATCCCTTCATGCGGGAATTGGGGTTCAGCCCTCGTCCTCATTGCTCGGGAAGTTCGCCGGGTGGTCCGACAATGCTTGACCCTTGATGGCCTTTACGGGTCACATAGTTGATGTCGTACTCGCTAGGAAGAAGGACCATTTTGCTAGACGCATCGAGAGGGAAGGCTTATCAAAGATATACTTGATGGGATCCATTTTTGAGACCAAATTCACAGGCGGGCTTGCATATAATGCTTCAACTTGCCAACTACCTGCACTGGGCCCCGCACAGTCTTTTCACAGCCGAGTAATTGAGCTCACTTCCTGCAGCCTTCCAACGACAAAGTAAATGGCATTCTCTACCCGAGAGTCTTTCTTTTCTGAGCAAGCATAGCCCCAACCGCCGTATTAGTGACAGTGAGATAGAGCGAAGAGGTTTCTGTTCGTCTATGTGGGGCATGTAGCACTGGAGGATGTACCAAGTATGCCTTAATACGGTCAAAAGCATCCCGGCATTCTTCGGTCAATTTTGTGTCTACGTTCTTCTTCATGAGCTTGAAAGATTGGCTCGCACATAGTGGTCAACTGATTGACGAAACGGGCCGATGTCATGCAGCTTTTCCCATAAAGCTCTTGACCACATGGGTTCGAGGTGGCCTCATATCCATAATGGCTTTGATCTTTTGGGGGTCAACTTCAATACCTTGCTCCGTGACCATATACCCGAGCACTTTTCCCCTTGTCACCCGAAAGTGCATTTCAAGCGTGGTTTAGTCTCATGGAATGTTGTCTCGGCCTCTCTCAAAGAACTTCCGCAGTCAACAAAGTCTTTGCCTATCCTCGCCTTTGGAGTGGATTATCATGTCGTCTACATAGACCTCAATCTCCTTGTGGATCATGTCATGAAAAAGCGGTCGCTGCCCTTCGTAAGTAGCCCCGGCGTTCTTAAGCCCAAATGGCATCACCGTATATCGATAAGTTCCCCACGGTGTGGTGAAGGCCGTTTTTTCTTGGTCTTCCTCGGCCATCTTGATCTGGTTGTAGCTCGCAAAGCCATCAACGAAGGATTTGACTTCGTAGTTGGCAGTGGAGTCCACCAGGGATGTCTATGTTTGGCAAAGGGTAATTGTCCTTGGGGCCGGCCTTGTTCGGATCTCGGAAAATCCACACAAAGAAACGCACCTTCCCATTGACCTTGGTGACGGTCACAATATTGGATAACCATGTCGGATATTCGATGACTACGATGAATCCTACCCGCAGTAGTTTCTCAATCTCTTCTTTGACACAGAGACCACTGGCTTTATCTTTCTCAATTTACATCTTGCTTAGCATCTCGGTGCTAGAGGGATTACGTGCTCTACTATTGAACTGTCTAGCCCCGCATATCCCCGTATGACCATGCAAACACGTCGACGTATTCTGCGAGCGCATCGATCAGTCCGTCCTGTTCAACCCCGGAAGAAGTTTCCGATACGTGTCTCTTTAGGTTCCTCGACGGTACCCAAGTTCACACTTGTCAAAACCTCCTCGGCGGCTTGGGCCCGGTTTTCCTCTTTTACGAAATCCGCTTAAAGATTTCTTTAATGTATTGTTCATTTAGTGTGTTTGCATCTTGTTCAAATGATTCATTATTAAGCGTTGTTAAGTTTTGAGTTAATTTATCATTTGTTAAGTTGGCAATAAGAGGATACTCGAAAGATCTGTCATTTCATTCAAAATAAGGGGAAAGATGACATCGATTACATTTTGATAGTCCTCGGGCGTGAGGCCTTCGGATGACTCGGAAGGGGACCGGAATTCAAAGATTCTGACTCGGCGGAATAGACGCTACGACTCTGGACCCTACACTACTTATTGACTCGAGGGTATTTGACAAGGGTTGGACCGGGTCTCACTCCTTCTTCTTTGTTGCCACTGGGAGTAGCGGTTTTGTCGGCGTTCCCTTTTGGTCGTGCATCCTGTGGATCATAATCGCCTTTGTTGACATCATTTCCATGGGGAATACGGACCGATCCGGCGGAATCTCCTTTCGAACTTAACTTTATGCATGCGTACCTGCGGGGCACTAGGACCGGTTGTGCTTTCGGAATCGAGATACGGCTTTCTTCATCCCAAAAGTCTTACATTTGGTTCAACCTTCTTTCCACCTTTTCCCAAACAGTGGGAGCGATCCTCGGGAGCGGTAAGAGCCATTACAAATACATTATGCTCATCATGGGTGATGAAGGGCTCACGAAGAAACTTTCATTAACATGGCTTGTTTCACTTTAAACTTCGCGAGTCTTCATAAGTGAGCCTTTCTTACGTAATCTTGACCATGGTTCTTGGTTCGATATCATAGAAAAGAGGCCGAGCTCGACAACATTAACAAAATCGGTTCCGACTATGGGCCCAAACCTGTCCTTCCATGGCGGCGGCATTAATCAAATCTTTCCACTTTCCTTGTAATTCAAAGATAAGGAACATTGAATTTCGAGAATGTCTATGATCTCCGGATTTCCAAAGTTGAGCGCATTCGTCTCCCGAACTCGATCATGTTGACCTCGATTGTTAGCGGAAGAGGGTTCTTGACCACATTAGGACCCCGAGGTGGTTCCAGCTTGCCTTCTTCAATTAGGCGAGAGATCAGGAACTTCAGGTAGGTGCAATCATTGGTGTTATGCCCATGATATTTGTGAAAGCGGCAATGCTTGGTTTCATCCATTCTGACACTAGGGTTTTTGGGTTTCCAGTTTTCCAGAGGTCTGATGAGTCCTTCGGCTACCAACCCGTCAAAGACCTTCTCTAGTGGCATTCCGAAATCTTCTGCGATATAGGAGCGAGGTCTTGGCCTTGCGGCTACTTGGCTTGAATTCTGTCCCACTTTCTCATTACGGATGTAATTGATGGCGCCGACCGTTTCTTTTCCCTTTATAGTGACAGTAGGGGCCTTTGACACTTTGGTGCTTTGTAGCGATAAGAGCTGGGCGATCTGTGGCCGGGGCCATGTTGAAGGCATTTTCAAACTTAGTTCCCGCATTTACCATTGCCCGAAGGTCAGGATAATAGTAATTACCAATTTGGACCCTTTGTTGAGGCTTTAAGCAAGATTGGAAGATCTCCATCTGCTCCTCTTCATTCAGTGGGGCCATCATTTCACTAAGCTTCCAATTCCATCTCTGTAAAATTCACTTATCGGCTCATCACAGGCCTTGTAGAGTGCCTTGTAGGTCATTCTGCTGGTTTCCCAATTCAAGTTAGCCTTATACTTCTCGAGGAAATGCTTCCTTAATTTGGTCCCAGGTGGCTCGGGCCTCTGGTTTTACATGCAAGAACCATCTAAGAAGCGAACCCTTTAATGACAGGCTGAAAATGGTCGGCCATTTGTTGATGTGTGAGTCCTTGGCTCATGGCAAGAAGGTAGCTTTCAATATGAGTCAGGGGACAATCGGTGCCGTTGAACTTTTCAATTTACGGCATTGAATTTTGGAGGAAGAGGGACAATTTTCTTGGGGATGATAATCGATATGCCGCCTTTTTGGTGTTCGGTTCTCCGAACTTCTCTTGCATGGACTTAACTTGTTCCATCAACCAAGTCATGTTGGGGTCGGGGGACGGTTTCGATTCTGAAACAGGCTTGTCAGATTTGAGTGGCCGGACTGTGGGTGACACAGTGGTAGTTGGTACTATGGCTTGGGGGTCTTTGGAAGGGAAGTAGGTGTAGACTTGACCTGGTCCTGTGTTTCCCTGAGGCTGACCAGAGGCATAGGAATTAGGCACGTAGTTGCAGAAGTAGGAAAAAGGAGCCTCGTGGGATCCTATTGGTAGGGATGGCAACAGGGCGGATATGGGGCGGGTTTGACCAAAACCGTACCCGCCCCTCAAAGAACCCCCCTAGTACCGAACCCGCCCCGCCCCGCCAACTGTAGAACCCGCATCCGCCCCGCCCCGCCCCGCACCACATGGTTCAAAATCATTTTTTTGGGCTTTAGCCCAGCCATTCAACATTTTCACCAAAAGTTAACCACTTCATGCAATGCACAATGCTCAGATTCCTTTTACTCTCTAAATCAGTTTCATAATACCAAGCACAACAACATCAATAACTAGAAGAACACCCAAAATGACACTCCTTTTCTATTCAAAATAGAGTAGACACTCAGTTTTAGGAAAAAAGTATTACTTCAAACAATTTTGTGAAACTATCCTTTTTAATCTGTTGTGATATACAGGGCAAACAAAAACAAAATTGCTACATTCCGAATCGGAATTTCCGATGAATGTAAAACACTAACAACCAATTTGTTAAATTTGAGGTTTAAATTAAAAGTGAAAAATCTCAACAGATCAAGGAATAAAATACATTCATAATGCAACTAATTAAAGATCATATTCAGATTAACATGTCTCCGACTCCGAGACCAAAACTGGAAATTTAGAAGGCCTGATGACTTCGATCGTCTTCAAACAACACCGAAATGCGATATAATCTTGCTACTACAAATCGAGAGAGAGAGAAAATCAGAACATACCTTCGAAATCCTGGACACGACGATGGCCTCTGACCTCCCGGCAGATCTTCTTGGGAGCTGGTTGATTTACTGGTACAACGATGGAGATTGGGTATTTAGCGCCGCATACTCTAACCCTAGAAATCGATTTGAGAAGATGAGAGAGAGTGGAGTGAAGCCGCATTCTGGTCCTGGTCGAATAGGTTATGCGCGCATGTCTGGGGGTAAGGGTAATAATTAAAATGGGTGAGGGGTATTATAGTAATTATATATATATAATAGTATGCGGGGCGGGGCGGGGCCCCGCGGGTTGAGGGGTGAAACCGAACCCGCCCCGTGACCCGCCCAGTTTTCAAAAAATGCTACCAAACCCGCCCCGCTACGGTGCGGATCGTCCCGGATACAGATCGGGTTCGGACAAATTGTCATCCCTACCTATTGGCAAGGTTGGGGGTGGAAGATCTGCTGTGGCAGGGCAGGAGTTGAAAAGGTCATTTGATTGATTACGAGGCACGGAAGTTATGCAGGATGGCCCATGCGGAGAGGGAGCGAATCCCGTAGGGTAGTGCGAGGCTGCGTTACGAGGGGATAGGCGTGGCGTTTGTTCTACGTTGGTAGGGAACAAAGGCTGGGTCTTATCGAGGAGGAGAGGGTGTCGGGACCACGATGGCTTGGGATCTTGGAAAAGGCTGAAAAGGGACGAGTCTTTGGCAAAGGCTCATATGTGGATGGAGGAGGGCGGTTATAGGCTAGAAAGTTTGAGATGGTTACTCGGAGTTTCATCTTCTACCATAACCAAGGAACCATTAGGCTCTACCACTATCTTGGACCCCGTGACGGCGTAGCGCATTAATGGCGTAGCATGGCTTTGTTCCTCATGGGCCTTTACAGCATTTTCTAGGAGCTAAGGCTAGCTCTTCTTCCCTAGTCATGCGGTTACCCAAACCGGTCTTGTTCTCTGTTGAATCGTACATTCGACTCTTTGGGTGACCAGGCCGAGGATTACGGCGGGCTATGCGAGAATTAGCTAACAAGTCGGCGACCGGTGTTCTCCCCCACTTCTTTCTCGGCTGCGGGAAAGGGATAGGAAAGGTTTAGACTCGGGGTAGGTGTTTAGGGTGAAGGCTCGGACAATATGCAAATTAGAATCTTCCGGTTTACTTAAAACAGTGTCTTTTATTAATATCTATTTGGTTGGAAAAGGGGATTTGCCCTTCTTTTTCGCAACTACTCTAGATCTGGATCGGTGGGTTCCGTCACTACGTCTATAAGCCCCTCGTATTCCACTCCGTATTTCGACCTCCCGGGGTGGACGGCCGGGCGAGGGTCCTATAGGGCACGCGGATCCCAGCGACGGAGAGTAAGAACGCTCCTAACGGGTCTAGCGGGTCATAGGAACTTTCAACGCACGAGCGATGCGGATTATAGTCAAGGCAATACGGAAAAGTCTCGTCTTTACGCCTTGATAGAATTTTAGCGGGAATTTCGCTTGAGCGAATGACATTTTGACTTTCGGTAATGTCCGAGAAGATAATAGGCATGGGTCGGACGGCAAAACCGGATGACACGGTGTCACATTGAACTTCGTTGCATACGCGGGCGTGAGTCAGAATCGAAGTCAATGCCGGGTCAAGATCTTGCCAATTTTTCCTTGTCGGAATTTTGGCAGAGCTTCGCTTGAGCGAAAGATCTTTTGATTTGTTGGCAAAGTCTCGGTCTTGACTCTTACGCATTCCGTGCGGGTCAAGGTTAAAGTTAATGTCGGAGTCAAGATCTCGCCAATTTTTCCTTGTCGGAATTTTGGCAGAGTTTCGCTTGAGCGAAAATCTTGGCTTCCGTTATGAACTAAGGCTTGACCTTTACAAGGGTATGCAACTGGGCTATATGACACGGACTAGACCAAAAACCAACCAAAAAAGTCACGGTTTTTTGAAACGTGTGACACGGACTGTGCATTGGTCGACACTGGCTGCCATGGGGAGGTTGGGATGATTCCGTGCGCGCCCGGGAGCATCGTAAGGCTGTCCGTGACTGCAGATGGAACCACCCTCGGGTTTGAAGGACGTGCGTGCAAAGTGTACAGGATATATCAGGTGCGCATAGTGTGCGGTCTCCTAAAAATGTTCCTTTTTGAGTTAAAATAGAGATTTTCATAAATGTGTTTTAAAGGAATGATTTTCGGGACGGGGAAAATGCAGCACGTAAGCACGTAAATTTTCTGGGAGCCCCAGTTAGTCATGGAGCTGAGTAGCCCCAAGCTGCTAGGACCGCCAGATTAACCATGATTTTTCTTGGTGGAATTGCCACCGAGGTCGCCCGATCGAATCCAAGGAGGATTGAGCCGTACGACTGCATGGATCAATTTTCCAGGTTCCACTCCTTTGCTATTTTTCGGGTTGTTTCCCGTTCAAAGTATGCACAGATTCCAAGATGCAAATGATGCAATGCAAGGTAAAGAAAGCAAGCACGATTAATGAAATTAGCGACGGGAGTCTAACCCGCTCAAAGGGAAAAGCTTTCTTTTATTTTTTTTCGAAAAGGGATACTGGTACGTGGGATTGTTAAACCGCCGGTTATCCCAACTCCCACATCAGGGAGTGTACAGGAAGGTTAAGTGGTTTCCACCTATATACCGAGTATCGATTTTTTTGTTTTGAAAATAAAGCTTTTCTCCTTTGGGAACTCCCCAGCGGAGTCGCCAAACTGTGAATGTGTGCCCCAAATTTTTGTTTATTGGAAATTCACGCGAGTTTGAAGACATCCGGTTTAATTTTGAAAAAACGGAGTCGCCACGCCATTTTGATTACCTCAAAACTTTGAAAAAAAGGTTTTATGGGTTCGGAGGTTAAGTTACCCCTTGGGAAGAACGGATCGTCGTTCACCCAAGGTGCCTTGCCGGAGCAAGTCTCCCAAGATCCCATTAATCGTGCTTGCTTGCGTGCTTTCTTGTGTGCATGTGTTTGAAAATAAAGGGAGGGAATGTCCCAAGTTGTCTTCCGGACGTACAAACCATTTATTGGTTGTCGCTCGGGATTTCTTGGATTTTATGTATTCGGGATTATGATCCCGTCCTCATCTTGGACTTGTGATCATTGCATTTTTAATCTCGGGACTTGCATGATCGAGAGAATGACTCCCTTTATAGTCAAAGATGAGGTTCTTTGGAAAAGGAGGGTCCTTAGCCCATCAATCCTACACTTTAAGACGGTCGAGCTCATATAGATGCTTCATACTCATCTTAAGTGATAATCGGAGATATAGGGTTCAAGGTTGTCCCTTTCTAAAGAAATTATGAAACCTTTATGGAAGGAACGATGTAAAGATAGGATCTTTTACACCGGCCCGTTCCAAGGTTGCTAATGGGGACATGGGGGAATGCATATAAAAATGACATTTTTAGTGAAAAGATGACATTTTCGGGTTGCAAAGGATGCATTTGATTTAAAGAAATGATCTTTATTTGCAAAGGATGCATAAAGACATGATTTTTATGCAAATGATGCATTTTTATGAAGAAATTGGGATTTAAATATGCAAAGGATGCATGAAGATTGTATTTTGAAAAGCATAGGATGCTAATTTGGGATAAAGATATGATCTTTAATGCAAAGGATGCTTGAAAAAGGATTTCATATGCAAAGGATGCATTTTTATCATAAAGATTGGATTTTTATATGCAAAGGATGCATGAAGATGATGTTTTTATGTAAAAATAGGGTTTTTAGGTGCAAAGGATGCACTTTTGGTTCAAAAAATTACATCTTTAATGGCAAAGGTTGCCTAATGCATGCAAAGGGGGTATAAAGATATGATCTTTAATCTACCAAGTCCCAAGCAAGATAGTAGCAATTATATGAAAATGCAATGAGCAATTAGGATCACATAAAGCAATTAGGATGCAAGTTTAGGGCGTGCGAGGTTACCAATGGCTTCCTCTTCTTCTTTGGGCGGAGCTAGGTGGAGGAATTGATCTTGGGATCTTCAAGGAGGAGGGAGGTGGCTTCTTGACCTTCTTCTTCACCTTCTTGGACTTCCAGCAGCTCTTGGGAGGATTTCCTTCGTATTATATGTGTGTGATGGTATTGTTGTTGTTTTTGAAATGGGTAGAGGAGGGCTCTATTTATAGGCAGTCTGGATAAGGCCAATGAAGCCGTGCGGCCAGAGACCTTGAGCTAATGCAGCCGTGCGGCATTATCCCTTGTGACTCAGCATTTCTAGAAACATGCAAGGTGGCAAATTCTAGAACTTTCCTCCCAATTAAGAAAAACGTGTTTCTTAATTGGGAAGCTTCCCTTTCAGCCCTTATTTGTTTTGGAACAGTTCCGGAATATTTCCGAAACACTAGGAAGGTCCAGGGAATTACCGGGAAACTTACCGAAATTGCCGGGAAATTTAACCGGAAGGCATGAGCCAGATTTGGGTACTTACAGATTCATAACCAAATATGGGCATAATTACCTCATATCCATGAACTAAAGGCAATGGCATTGGGGTTTCTCCTAAATTCTTCCCATTTACATCAAAATACAAAGAAGATAAGGAATTATGTACTAAAAGATAGAGTTTTGAAGGGTGGTTTGGTAATTTGGGTTTCGTGTGGGATGAAGTTGTACTGTTTGGTGTTAGAGATATTATCCCACATTGGGAATTGACAAACCTTGCCTATGACATATAAAGATCCTGAGCCACTCTTCTTGATACCAATTGGTTTTAAGGTGAAACCTCAGACTTTAAGATGGTATCAGAGTAGGTCCTTACACGTGCAGGCCCAACGGCCCACGATGTTACTCCGCGGCACCCGATTAATAAGTCCACGTTGTAAGCCTTTGGCAAAGCCCGGTTCTCTATTCTTGAATGTATATATATACTAGGTAATATGAACATTCTAACAAATCACTAATTGTCTAACAATCTAACAATACCCTAACAACTTGTGACTGCCTAAATTATATTTACATTGACTTCCCCTGTACAATTGTCTATTACACATTCACCCCCTGTGTCCACGTTTGCCGTAATCAGTCTGTTATCATCCCCCCTCAAGTTGACAGATGAAAATAAATTGAGAATGGACAACTTGGAAAGTAAGTGATCAATCTTATCAGCGGAGAGTGCCTTAGTGAACAAATCAGCAGGTTGATCATGAGTAGAAATATGAAGAGTGGGAATAATACCCATAGCAACCTTTTTCCTAGTAAGATGACAATCAATCTCAATGTCTTTCGTACGTTCATGGAACACATGATTAGCTACCAACTGAAGGACATATTTGTTATCACAATACGAAGGAACATGAGTAAGGTCATGAATACCAAGATCCTTCAATAAAGCTAATAACCATGTGACTTCACAACATGTATTAACAAGGGCTCTATACTCAGCTTCTGCTCTTGATCGAGATACAATGATCTGTTTCTTACATTTCCAAGAGATCAAATAAGGATCAAGAAGAATACAATATCCTGTGATGGACCTTCTAGTTGTAGGGCATGAACCCTAGTCAACATCAGAAAATGCTTGCAATGTAAGAGGGATGGAAGACTTAAACATTAAACCTTGACCAGGAGAGCCTTTATGATATTTAATCATTTTCATAGCATCAACCAAATGAGGAGCTATTGGACAAGATAGAAATTGCCTAAGAACATGGATAGGGTAAGACAAGTCTGGCCTGGTAATGGTGAGGTAGATTAGCCTACCCACAAGTCTTCTATACAAGCTAGGATCAGTTAAACATCACCCTTGGCAGCAGCTAAGTTGTGATACTGTTCCATTGGAATCTTGGATGGTTTACATGTTGTAAACCAGTATCCTTAAGGATATCCAAATCATACTTATGTTGATGCAAGCAAAGCCCTGTGGATGACCTAGCAACCTCCAAACCAAGAAAAAATTGAGATCACCTAGATCCTTCATCTTAAACTTGGTATGCAGAAATACTTTAACAACTTGGATTAACTCAGTGGAATTGTTAGTGAGAACCAAGTCATCAACATAAACCAAAAGAGCCACAAACTAAGAATCCTTACGAAAGGTTAATAAGGAGTGATCACTATAAGAAGAGAAAAAACCAAACTCCAGCAGAGCATGATAGAAATTTTGATACCATTGCCTTAGTTCTTGCTTTAGACCATTAAGGGACTTGAGAAGTTTGCCAACCAAAGGCTGAGAAGAAGGGGTAGTAGATGGAGAAGGAACAAATAACCAGGAGGCAAGTCCATGTAGACTTCCTCATGGAGGTCACCATGCAAAAAGGCATTGGTGACATCCATTTGAAACAAAGGCCAGTTAGAAGAGGTTGCCACATCTAAAAGAGTTTTAACAGTTGTCATCTTTGCCACAGGAGCAAAGGTGTCAAAATTATCTTGTCCTTCAGTCTGAGTAAATCTCTTTGCCACTTACCTGGCTTTATACCTTTCTACAGAACCATCAGATTTGTATTTTAACCTTGTAAATCCACTTATAGCCCAAAATATGTTTATCAGAAGGTAAGGGTTGAAGTTTCGAAGTGTTGTTATCTTCAAGAGCATGCATTTTATTTTGCATAAGAACTACCCACATTGGATCTTTGACAACTTCTGAGTAGGTTTTTGGTTCCACGATGACAGAAGTTTTTAAGACAAATGAATGATAAGAGGAGGACAGATTGACATAAGAATCAAATTTAGACAAATGATGAGGATTTGAAAGATTAACCTGATAAGAGACTTCATTAGAGATTGCTAAAGTTGATGGCAGTTATGTATAGTCCTTATACTTCACAGGTACAGATTTAAGTCTCATAGATATTCTAGGAGTAGTATCAATGATAGTAGGAGCAGTAGAGTTGTCAATAGAGGAAGGATCACAACTACTATAATTATGAGACAGAGGTGGAGAGGAAGGTGAATGAATAATAGGAGAGGAAGATGAACTAGAATTGAAATCAAAACAGGAAGGAAGATCAAAATCAGTGGGAAAAAGAGGAATTGACTGTGATGATTTGAATATAGAGAATGGGAAATGATGTTCATAAAAAGTAACATCTCTACTATAAAAGATAGTATGTGAAACAAGGTCATACAATTTGTATGCCTTTTTTTACCAAAAGGATACCCTAGAAAAAGTCATTTTATTGCCCTTAGGGAGAATTTATCCCTGCCATGAACAGGAGTAGAAGCAAAACACAAACAACCAAAAACCTTGAGATGATTGTATATAGGTTTGTGCTGCATAAGAGTTTCAAAGGGAGTCTTATGAAAAAGAACATAACTAGGAAGTCCGATAATAAGACATGTAGTAGTTAACAGACATTCACCCCAAAATTTTAGAGGCAAATTAGCTTGGAATCTGAGAGCTCTAGCTATTTCTAGCAAATCCTATGTTTCCTCTCTGCTCTCCCATTCTGTTGAGGAGTATCAATACAAGTGCTCTGTTGTTCAATGCCAAGAGGAGTAGGAAGTTTGGAAATGGAGCCATTAAAAAACTCAGTCCCATTATCAGACCTAACCTGTTCTACAGAGGTGTGAAATTGTGTGTTTACCATAGAGAGAAAAGAAGAAAGAAGGTGACAAACTTGATCCTTGTCAATAATCCAATCCAATCCATGAAGATCTAGATCATTTGTGAGGTGAATTGTGCCTTTATGAGTGATAGTGGATGTTTTACTATTAGGAAGATGAATGACTGAATGTATAACAATATGATGTAGAAAAGAAGTGAAAGAAGAAGTGATATGATTTGTGGCACCCGTGTCAATAATCCAATCCATGAAGTGATTCATGTAAAGAAGAATAACATTACTTAGACTAGACAAACGCATACCAGAGAGATGAGATTCTGGACTTTCAAGTTGATCTCCAAAACTAATGAGACCTAGAAATTGATTGATTTGTGCTTGAGTGAAGCCTTGAGATGAAATAGGAGAGACAAATTCAGATGAGTCAGATATCACATTTTTAGCATGAGAATATTTGTAACCAGACTTGGTTCTGTAGTTTTTGGGCATTCTAGAAGGATCAGGCTTGGTTCCATGGATCTTATACCAATCAGGATAACCAAGGAGATAGAAACACATATCCTAAGTATGACTGTCACCATGACAGTGTTCACAGAAGAATTGTCCTCTAGATTTTCCTTTGAGATTATTAAAACTGGTAAAAGCAGGACCACGTTTGCTGTACATAGCAGTGGTAAATTCAGAACTGGAAATAGAAGATCCAATTGAGTTGGAATGACCTATCTGCTGCTCTTTTTGCAGCAAAATACTCAGTGTTTCATCAATTGTTGGAAGAGGTTTAATCATCAAAATTTGACCACGAGTGTGTGTAAAGCTCTCATTTAACCTCATCGTAAATTGAGTTATCTTTTGTAGTGTCTCATATTCCTCTTGTGCTTTTACAGTTCCACAACCACAATCATAGATACATTTATGAAATTGAAATAAAGCCTCATATTCATCCCACATACTTTTGAATTACGTGTGATAGGTAGAAATTGAAAGATGACCTTGAGAAAATGATGTAATATCTTTCTGAATTTGGAATATCTTAGGTGCATTAGACTGTGCATACCTAGACTTAAGACTACCCCAAATCTGTTTAACTGATTTGATATAGACAACACTTGAAGCAATATCGGGACTCAAAACATTCAATTGCCAGGAAATCACCATGTCATTGCATATATTCCAAAGAGAGAAGTACTTAGAGGTAGAAATAGGTTGAATACAAGTTCCATCGACCATAGCTAGTTTTAATTTGGCTGACAAATCAATGATCATCGATCGACTCCATTGCGCATAATTAATCTCAGTGAGAACTTGATTCACCAATTTAAGCCTGGATGATCATTTGGATGTAGAAATAGTGGATGATTTGGATTTAATTGCAGTATGTAGGCTTCAATATCATAGAATTATGGTATAGTGTTCGTCGTATTTGCAGTAGAATTAGTAGGATCCTCCACAAATAAGCAGGATAGAATGAAATATTAAGAACAAATTGAGAAATTAGGTTGAATTGGATCTTCGAAGCTTTGATACCATGTTAGAAGAGAGAAAAAGAAATTTGAGAGAATCAATCACTACTAGAAATTGGGCAATTACCGATGAATTTTTCTGTCGGTAAACCTTACAATCCGTCGGTAATAGTTGTTTACAAACGGACGCATTCCGTCGGATCCCGTCGGTAATTCTTAGTTGGAAATACCTACGGAAATTTCTGTCGGTAATTCCAATGGACGGTCTGTCGGTAAACACCAAATAACCGTCGGTAATGGTCCATCGGAAATGTAAATCTGTCGGGCGATGATTGGTGTATTTGCCGGAGGGTTACCGACGGATATTCCATCGGTAAAAGTTCAGATTTACCGACTGACTAGTCGTCGATAATAATATTATCAGTTTTTAAAAGAATTTAACGACGGACTGGTCCGTCGATAAATTGTTCAGAAGTGAAAAAAATCTGAAATATTTAAAAAGCCACTTGCAACATATTCAATCACCAAAATACCAACATTCAAATACAACTCAATTAAACATTCAAATACAACTCAATTAAACATTCAATCACCAAAATACCAACATTCAATTACAATAGGTTCTACAAACTGGAAACAGTTATGAAAAGACCAATGAAATGCTCATGACTAAGCTCAATACTTTGGTGGAGCAGTCCAAGATTGTTCAGGCTCTAGCTCAACTGTTCCAATATGTAACATTCATAAAAAGTGTAAATAATTATTCTCCATTTTTTTTCATTATGAGTGTAGCCGACTTAATTGGGCACCAATATTAGACTCTTTTTATTTACCTTGGCATTTTCTAAGCACATAAAATCTTTGTAGCATGCTTCCATAGTCAGGTGGGTTCCATAGAACATCATCTGACCAACTGGACAAAGAGTTAAAGTAGAGATCAAATGAAGTGAATATCACATGTATAAATGAAAGATGAAAAATAATATCAAGTAAAGTTATTTTCAACTAATTTGTGTTCTTGATTGATATAACATCACCCAGACCATTATTCAGGGATAGAGAAAAGATGAAATAAGAACCCATCTATTGTCAATTAAAAACAAAGATTAGGGGGTTTTGGTAAACATGCCATGTAAAAGTATTAAACTGTAATAGTTATAAGGATAATGTAAAAAGTAAGACATACACCAAATATGAACCTAAAGCTTACTCTTGAACTACCTTTCTCAATCCATTATGCACTAACTCGGAATTAACACCCTTGTAGTGAACCTATATAATACAGAAAAGCGGTACATGAACCACAAAAGTCAAAATCAATTGGAGAAAGCAATAATCAATTGGAGAAAGCAATGCGCATAAGAAGATAAGAAGATACTAATCAAATTCATTAGTTAAAAAAAAGAATATTATAGACAATAGTAAGACTAACGGGTGAGCTAAATTTTGTTGAATTCAAATGAGCCATTCAAAGAAAAACGTGAGAGAGAACATCTTGTTATACAAACAAAAAACTCTTGAAAATATTACAACATAATCTGTAATAAGGAATAACAAATGCAAGCGGAGTGCATTCCTGAAATACTAACCCGACAAAAGATAAGGGCAACAAGCTCCGTCGATCCACATTCTGCAATGGTCAAGGTTCCACACTTATCATCCCTGTTTATGTAACACTTAAAAACAATGTGCATTCACAAAAGTATCTATCGACAATTTAAAACACTTAAAGAAGAAGCATGTCAGAAACTGAAGTTACCAAGTCGCAACGGCATTGCAAGTACTTATTAGATCTAGCTCCTTGCATATCACGTCAAGAAGTTGTTCTTTTTCGTAGTCCTATCATTAGATCTAGCTCCTTGTAATTAAAGTGGGCCTCATGTAATTGTTTTAACTAGCAACCAATGACAAAAAGCTACAAAATACAAACATATGGGAGTCAATAACCATTATAATGATGAGAAATTGGAAAGAACTTCATGGGTGAATAGCTACAGAAAACAAACAACGAGTTAAGGAAATGATCCTTACCAATCTTGCCCCGCTGTAAAATAAATAGGAAAGAAGGAAAGAAATGAGAAGCGCTGATTTTTATGAAGTTCATAATATTTTGCCTTCAGATGGGGCTATGATGAGCATGGTTCAGCAACGATACGTGATGGCAAATTGATACACAGACTGAGAGGTTCTCAACTTGATCACATCAACTATCAGTTGTAATCTGACCTTGTCCACACTCACAATCTGTTATTGAAAAAATTTTGTTACACACGACATTATAGAGATGATACATAGTTAAGAGTAAGAATGCATACCCACAATTTTATGATGCATATCACTAGAAGGTAGTCAAACTCGTGTCATTGTATTACGATAAAAAAATTTCCTGGTGTCGCCATCCTCATCTGAGAACTACACAAAGAAAAGAACATTCTTTAGTCTAGTAGAGCAAATACCCTACATAAAATAATTTGACTACTCATGGTAAGAGACTTGCGGCAAATTCATAGTCTTGAAGTTTCTGTAACAATGATTCATCCAGTTTTTCTTCAAAACGCACATCAAATATTCTGCATGTGAACAAGATAAACAAACTACTTCAGCTGAAGAAAGTTTAGACACATATCTCAGCTTGCTTTAAAGCAGTTGCCTATAAAGAGAAATGCTGAAAATCATCTTGAAATTAGAACAATAAAACATAACAGGGCCATCAACATAGTTGTTGCGTAGAATAAAACATAAACGTCCTGCAGTTTGGTGTGGATCATTGAAATTGACTATATCTAGTCGTACAAATGACATGCATATAGCAAAACATATTTTACTGCAGCTTAAACTCTTACCATGTCAGTGAATGGAAACTCACGCATAATACAATTCATGCACACCAATAGGTTCAAGTACCATAGTACAAGAGACATTATATTCAACGATCATTCTATGATATCATATATGTTATATTTACTTTGAATGTTGAAATCATACCTCAGCATCATTCCCACTTGGTGCAGATGTCTCACGACTATAGATTGTTTGGAAGTCATGTGCTTGTTTCCCATGGCAAAGAAAAATCTGTTGTCAACTAGTTCATGGTCAGCATGGTCATCAGTAAATAAGTCCACCCTAACCATTTGATGACAAGTCAAATAAACCCACATTAGCAGCCTCTGCTAGTACATAATACAAATGTGGGAAATTATAACTATCAAGGTGAATTGAAAATTCACATGGACAGTAAACCAGATCAAAAGTGGTCCAATAGATGACATAGATTTGTTTCATGTGAAATTAGATGAATCTGTTGAAAGCAAATTGCCTTTTACAGATGTCACTTAAATTGTAAAAAATGATACTTGTGAAGGCAAAATATGAAGAAAAAAAGATGTAACAATCAGAACTATCATATAGCCTGCACTCTCAAGAAAGTAGTGGAAATAATAGTAGTATCAATTAGTATATTAAACCTCCAAATGAAAGACTAAAATAAAATAATTTTCAGTAGTTTGAGATAACATATTAGTATTAGTTTACATGTTTCAGTTATCGCCTAAAATAATGTTACTTGTTCTTGTAACTGATGTATCATTTCCATCCTTTCAGCAAATCTATCTGGTCCGAGAGAAAATTATGCTGAAGAGTATCCAGAATATAATTAACTATCTATTATTCCAAATTTGTAGTATGGCCCTTTTACATGAGTGTTTTTACAAAAAGGTAGACAAAAAATAATAAAAATTTGGAAATTCAAGCTTGAAATCCACATAGAGCACCACTAACTGTGTAAAGAAGTAACTCATTCCCACCAACGGTCTCCTGGCCAAGTGGTATCATGGCCGGCTTCCCTACGGGGAGGTCGGGGGTTCGATCCCCCCTGGGGGGATCTTGTGGATTTAATTCTTCCATTGGGTTTCAGGAGCCTTGGAGTCCCCCGGTGCACATCCGTGCAGTTAAGGAAGCAGCATTGCTGGGCTTGCAACCTCAGTGTGGGGAGTTCAACTGCCGCGTTGTAGGAGGGCTCCCTTGGGACCAGGAGTATAAGGGGTGCTGCCACCCTGGCTGCCTCGGGCATATACCGCGATTTACCTCCGCCAGCATACTGAGGGGCCGGTACCTGGTGGTCCAGGATTGATCCGGCGAAGCTGGGGAACCTGGGTAATCAAAACAAAAAAAGAAAAAGTAACTCATTCCCACAACAAACATTACAAATCCCAAAACCATATTAGATTGAAATTAGTGCTTCCCTAGTTGAAAACCTAAATCAAGTTTGGCACAATTCCAATTTCAAAGTGCAAATTGCATGATCCAAACATAGCCTTAATTAATTAGGAAAAAGAAACATACTTGGAGCTTAACTTTCTTTTGGAACTGAATATTAACAAGATGCGGCTGTGCCCCATCTGACCTGAAATTGAAAATAAACCACTTTCACACACAGACATAGAAACAAACACAGGGTGGACAGAGGAAAAAGAAAAAAGTTCATACTGCTAGTAGGTTTCGAAATTGTCATCACGAAGAGAATCTAGAAAGCAGTTGATCAAACCCTAACCAAACACTCGCTACTAATTCAACAGCTCGTAAGAATAAAAAAATCGTGAACAGAGAGAATCTAGAAAGCAGTTGATCAAACCGAGATTCGTTGCTGAGTTGTTACCTGGAAATTGACGGGATTGGAGATGCGTTTCAGAGCGTAGAGAGAGAGAAAGAGAGAGAGAGCTCCGGAATCTCTCTCCTCTCGGAGATGGAAGAAGCTAGGTTTGCAGTGGGGGGATCTCGGAGAGGCGGACGCTGGGGGAAGAGAGAAAAATTGGAATGCGGCGGCTTGTTTAGAACGAGAGAAAAAGATAGGGCTCGAAATAAGAAATGGCTGAGCTAGAATATGTATATATCAACTTACCGACGGATTTTTAAGATTTACCGACGGAATAAAATAATGAAATTTCCGAAAAGTGCAAATTTATAGTCCGTCAGTATTTGTTGATGGTCCGTCGGTAATAATTTCGTCGGTAAACAGCCTGTTTCTATTTCTAGTAGTGAATTGTCTCGTTGTTATTCCCTGTTCTTGAATGTATGTATATACTTATATACAAGGTAATATGAACATTCTAACGAATCACTAAACTGTAACAATCTAACAACACCCTAACAACTCGTAATTGCCTATATTATATTTACATTGACTTCCCTATACAATTGTCTATTACACATTCACCCCCTGTATCCATGTTTGCTGTAATCAGTCTGTTGTTATCAGGTGTATTATCTGTTGACTTGTGATGAGTGAGAGCCAGTGTTTGGAGACTAATTTGAACCTTAGAAGGGATTTTACAGGTAAACGGAGAAGGATTTCGGTTAAGAGGTCGTCGTTGGTAAAGATCAAACTTGAAGTCGCAGAGGATTTGATGGAGTTTGAGTTTGACATTGTCAAAGGTTTTGGCTTGGAAGCTTGTTAATGAAAGAGAGATGAGTTTGTTTGTGTATCTTTGCAGTGTAATAACATCTTGATTATATAGTTGAATGATGGCTGTGGTGGCAAAGTCAACAAAATGTAAGGATTACAAAAGAAGCTACTCTGTCTCTGCGTTCCTAAATGAATATCCGAATTTCATTTAAATGATACTTTGAAAATGTGTGCTTTTATATACATTTTAATAGTAAAGATGCATAAATATTTATAAAAAAAAACAATATTTACTTAAATAAAATGACGTCCAAAATGAGACTATATTTCAATATTCTGAAAACAAAGAGTTAAATCAAACACTAGCAAGTGACTCAATGAACTGGAATCCGTGAAACACTCTAAACTGAAGGTAAACCTCATCCCCATCCATAAAATCTGGCTCAAATTCACAAAGTTTCTTCAAAATCCTGTCTGCAAACTTGTACCTTATCGCCTTCCCAGGTACATGTACAATCATAAACGACTCCTCTTCATTCTCTTCTCGTACAACACCTAGTACTGCATATCTGTAGTAGTTCTTGTCATTCGGATCAAGGTAACTCCAGATTGTCTCGGGAAACACATCGATAATGTCTCCGAGATCAACCTTGTAATTTACAAACCACCCGGAGTAGTCCCTCTCCAGTTCATAAATATTGAACTTTGTGGTTGGCCGATCAGTGATCTGTATTAGATGCAAATAGTCACGTGATTCAATGTAATCTCTGAGGGTAGTTTCGTCCTCGTTTTCAGCAACTAAAGACAACGGCATTGGCATTACTCCTAGCTGCTCAGATTTGACATTGAAGTACATAAAAGATGTGCCGTAACATGTTCCAAACCAATGAATGGCATTATTCCAGAAAGTTCCGATCGTAAAGCTATCATCAGCAAGGAAAGGTTGACCAGATGGTTTCCAAAGACCAGTTTCAGATGAATATATCTCCATTTCATAATGCTCGGGTAATGTATCAGAATGATAAACGGAAATAGCTTTGTAATGAGGCGACTCGGAAGGGTCGAAAGCTAGAGTAACAGAATTAAGTGATGGACGTTTGGCAGTGTAACTAAAACCAGGACGAGTGGAACGAGGAAGGGTGGTGAATTGGTTGGTTGTAGGATTGTAGATGTAGTAGTTACATTTAATAAGAGGGGCATGGAAGGTAGTACAGAGTAATAAGCCATTGCAGGACTGCAGAATTTTTATGCCAAAGGGGTCATTGACAAATGATAGAGTTTTGAAAGGCGGTTTGGTGATTTGGGTTTTGTGATCGAGTGAGACGAAGTCGTGTTTGGGGTTGACTAGGAAAGAAGAACGGTGCAAGAATAAGCCGGAGGCGGAGGTGATTTTCCGGCGACTGGGGTGGTGTCTTATATGTTGACTTGTGATGAGAGAGAGCGAGTGCTTGGAGACTGATTTGAATCTTAGAAGGGATCTTACGGGTAAACGGAGAAGGATTTCAGTTAAGAGGTCGTCGTTGGTAGAGATCAAAGTTGCAGATGCAGAGTTTTTAATGGAGATTCGGAATTTGAAACTTTTGGTGGAGTTTGACATGGAAGCTTGTTAATGAGAGAGAGATGAGTTTGTGCAACTTGATTATATTGTTAAACTAGATTGACTCCCGATGCACGGGGCCTTACTATATATTCAAAAGACAAAAAATTGAACTAAAATAAATTAAAAACTCAATTTGTTTATACATTATGGAATACTTTCTTAAAGACTACATTGTCAGTACATAAAAATTAGAAAACAATGAAATAGAAATAAAACAAAAATTATAAGGATTATGCATTTCTCTATATACAATTCTGTAGTATTTTATGATTTAAAAAATTTAAATAAAACACACGAACATGTTTATGAAATACGAAAGAAGTTATTTTTATAATTAGTGAAAATAATATTATTATCTTTATCATTCATAATCACTTTTATTTTATTTTGTATTCTTTTTCATTTCATATGTACAAATAAAAAAATTCATCATTTATAAATATAAATTTGTTAATTATCCTTCACTAATTTTTCACTTTCTTTTTAGTGAAAACTATTTGAAATTATTTATTATTTGAAATTATTTATTAAATGAAATTATTTGAAATTAATTATTATATAAAAAATAATCCTAAGTCAAGGCCAAAGCCATGGCCGGCCAATGGCCAAGCCAGCCAATATCAATGCGTGATCCCCTTGGCTTAAGCCTCATTATATAACCAAGACAAGCCTAAAACTTTTGTATTTTTTTCATGTGGGATAAAACCAAGGGCAAGGCCACGGGCCAAGGGCAAGGGCCACGGCCAAGGGCCAAGGGCAAGGGCCACGGCCAAGGGCCAAGGCCAAGCATGATTTCCCACATTGAAAAAAAAAGAATGCAAAATGGCATTGGTATATAGTGAGCCATTATATACCAAGGCAACCCATTTTCTTTTGATTATTTTTCCATGTGGGATAATTGATAAAGGCCAAGGGCCAAGGCTGGCCGAGCCAAGGCCAAGGGCCACGACCAAGGCCTTTTTTTTTTTTTTTGATTAAATTAGTAAAGGATAATTAACGAATTTATATTTAAAAAAGAGAATTTTTTCCTTTGTCGAAATCATCGAGGCTACGGGCCAATACAAAGTCCAAAGGAAAAGCAAGGGCCAAGACGGTCCATGGCCAAGGGCCAAGGCGGCCAAAGGGCGAAGGCCGGCCAAGGGCCAAGGCTAGGCCACGGCCTAATGAGAGGAAACAATGGCTTTGAGTCAATATATACCCAATCTTGGTATTATATATAGATAGATTTCAACTTATCATCCTATACCCCATCACTTTTATTTTATTTTGTATTCTTTCTCATTTCATTTGTACAAATAAAAAATTCATCTTTTTTAAATATAAATTTGTTAATTATCCTTTACTAATTTTTCAATTTATTTTTAGTGAAAATTATTTGAAATTATTTATTATTTGAAATTAATTATTATATGAAATTATTTGAAATTATTTATTATATGAAAAATAATCCTAAGTCAAGGCCTAAGCCATGGCCGGCCAATGTCCAAGCCAGCCAATATCAATAACTAATCCCCTTGGCTTAAGCCTCATTATATAACCAAGACAAGCCTAAAACTTTTGTATTTTTTTCATGTGGGATAAAACCAAGGCCAAGGGCCACGGCCAAGCATGATTTCCCACATTGAAAAAAAAAAAGAATGCAAAATGGCCTTGGTATATAATGAGCCATTATATACCTAGGCAACCCATTTTCTTTTGATTATTTTTCGATGTGGGATAACTCCCAAGGCCACATGGCCAAGGCCATGCCCGGCCAAGGGCGAGCCAAAGCAAGGCCACGGCCATCCAAGGCAAGACCACGACCGAGCCAAGGCCCAAGTCCAAGTCCAATTTCAAAATTTTTTTTTTCAAATAAATAATATCTTAAGATTTTTATTTTTTATTCTGTATAAAAAATACTCCCTCCGTCCCACCTCACTTGACACCCAAGAGGTGGGCACAATAACTAAGAAAAAAGAATAAAATAAAAAAAAATGTGTGATAGAAAATGAAGAGAGAGAATGAGGGGGGTAAATAGTAGTGTTGGTTGAATATATTGAGTGGTGAAAAATGAAGAGAGTAAACTTTATTTTATTTTATATTAATTAAATGAGGGGGGTGCAAAAGATTTTTATCCCTTTTTCCAAATCAAATGAAAGAAGTCTTAATTTAAATAGAAAATATGTAACAAATTTCGGTTTATCCGATAAAAACGGTTAACTAAAGCAATTTTTTTTCCTCCAATTAGTCCTTTTAAAGGAATTTTTAACAATTTCTTTTAACTATTTTTAGAAAAAATCCTTAGTCAAAGCCAAGGCAAATGCCAAGGCCACTAAGAACGGGCCGCCATGCCAAATGTCAAAGCCAGGTATGGTATAAGTTGCTCATCATCAGCCCCTTATATAGCAATAGCCTTTGGTTTTTTTGGTTTTCTTTCAATGTGGGATAACATCCCAAGGGAGGTGGCAAGGCCACACGGCCAAGGACATGATCGACCAAGGCCGAGCCAAAGCAAGGCCAAGGGCGAGCCACAAGCCTTTGATTACTTTCCCTTCATTTCATTTCGATGTAGGATAACTCCCAATGCCACATGGTGAAGGCCATGGCCAGCCAATGCCGAGCCAAAGAAAGGCCACGACCATCCAAGGCAAGGCCACGGCCGAGCCAAGACCCAAGTTCAATTTCTATTTTTTTTTTTTTTTGAAATAAATGATATCATAATATTTATATTTTTTATTTGTATAAAAAATAATTTATTTTTTTTAAAAATAATAAAAGTATGTGAGAATATTTTTTGGATCTATATATAAATTAATGAAATATTTTGACACATTAAAATTTTTTATTTTGAAATATCTGAATCCGACCCGAATACTTAAGGGCAATATCCGAATCCGATCCAAAATTACTTGATCCGAGGCCCGATCCGAGGCCAAGGGCGAGGGCATAGGCAAAGGCCACGGGCAAGGGCCAAGGCCTTGGGCAAGGGCCACGGGCGGTCGAAATTACTAAGCCTTGGCCAACTTGAGCATTATATAGGGAAGGGATAAAATTTTAGTTTGGTTTTTATTCAATGTGGGATAAACTCCTCAAGGCCACGACAAAGGCTAAGGCCGGCCAAGGCGGAGCCACGGCCAAGGCCAAGGCCAAGGCCGAGCCACGGCCTAATGAGAGGCAAGGTCCAAGGCGGTCCATGGGCAAGAAGGGCCAAGGGCCAAGGCAGCCAAAGGGCCAAGGCCGGCCAAGGGCCAAGGCCTAATAAGAGGAAAGAGGGGCTTTGAGTCAATATATACACAACAAAGGCCATTTTCTTTTTTTTGTAATCAATGTGGGATAAATGCAAGGCCAAGGGCCAAGGCCAAGGCCACGGCCGGCCAAGGCCAAGGCCAAGGCCTTTTGGCCTTTTTAATTGCAAAGTTGCCACATTGTGAAAAGACGAAAATGCCCCTCATTCCCCCTTAAATTACCAAAACCTTGTTATTATATATTTATAGATTCAATTTTTTAGTATATAATTATTATTATTATTAATATCATTTATAATTAAAATATTTACTTCACACTTAAGTAATTTTAAATGAAAAGAAATTAAAAAAATAGGAAAGGATAATTAACAAATTTATATTTAAAATAGGGGATTATTTTTCTTTGTACAAATCAAATGAAAGAAGTATCTATTTAAAGAGAAAAAAATTATGAATTTAGGTGAAAAAATGAAATTAAAAAAATAATAAATTAAAAAAATAGAAATTTTTTTATTATGATTTATAATAATAAAAAATAATTCAGACTTCATTACTTTAAAAAAAAAATTGCAAAATTAAAGCAATTTTTTTCCTCTAATTAGTCCTTTTAAAGGAATTTTTAACAATTTATTTTAACTATTTTTAGAAAAAATCCTTAGTCAAAGCCATGGCAAATGCCAAGGCCACGGCAATGGCCGCCATGCCAAATGTCAAAGCCAGGTATGGTATAAGTTGCTCATCATCAGCCCCTTATATAGCAATAGCCTTTGTTTTTTTTGGTTTTCTTTCAATGTGGGATAACATCCCAAGGGAGGTGGCAAGGCCACACGGCCAAGGACATGGTCGACCAAGGCCGAGCCAAAGCAAGGCCAAGGGCGAGCCACAAGCCTTTGATTACTTTCCCTTCATTTCATTTTGATGTAGGATAACTCCCAATGCCACATGGTGAAGGCCATGGCCAGCCAATGCCGAGCCAAAGAAAGGCCACGGCCATCCAAGGCAAGGACACGGCCGAGCCAAGGCCCAAGTTCAATTTCTATTTTTTTTTTGAAATAAATGATATCATAATATTTATATTTTTTATTTGTATAAAAAATAATTTATTTTTTTAAAAAATAATAAAAGTAAGTGAGAATATTTTTTGGATATATATATAAATTAATGAAATATTTTGACACATTTAAATTTTTTATTTTGAAATATCTGAATCCGACCCGAATACTTAAGGGCAATATCCGAATCCGATCCAAAATTACTTGATCCGAGGCCCGATCCGAGGCCAAGGGCGAGGGCATAGGCCAAGGCCACGGGCAAGGGCCAAGGCCTTGGGCAAGGGCCACGGCCGGCCGAAATTACTAAGCCTTGGCCAACTTGAGCATTATATAGGGAAGGGATAAAATTTTAGTTTGGTTTTTATTCAATGTGGGATAAACTCCTCAAGGCCACGACAAAGGCTAAGGGCGGCCAAGGCGGAGCCACGGCCAAGGCCAAGGCCAAGGCCGAGCCACGGCCTAATGAGAGGCAAGGTCCAAGGCGGTCCATGGGCAAGAAGGGCCAAGGGCCAAGGCGGCCAAAGGGCCAAGGCCGGCCAAGGGCCAAGGCCTAATGAGAGGAAAGAGGGGCTTTGAGTCAATATATACACAACAAAGGCCATTTTCTTTTTTTTGTAATCAATGTGGGATAAATGCAAGGCCAAGGGCCAAGGCCTTTTGGCCTTTTTAATTGCAAAGTTGCCACATTGTGAAAAGACGGAAATGCCCCTCATTCCCCCTTAAATTACCAAAACCTTGTTATTATATATTTATAGATTCAATTTTTTAGTATATAATTATTATTATTATTAATATCATTTATAATTAAAATATTTACTTCACACTTAAGTAATTTTAAATGAAAAGAAATTAAAAAAATAGGAAAGGATAATTAACAAATTTATATTTAAAATAGGGGATTATTTTTCTTTGTACAAATCAAATGAAAGAAGTATCTATTTAAAGAGAAAAAAATTATGAATTTAGGTGAAAAAATGAAATAAAAAAATAGAATTTTTTTTATTATGATTTATAATAAAAAATAATAATTCAGACTTCATTACTTTAAAAAAAAATTGCTAAATTAGTAAAGGATAATTAATAAATTAATATTTATACAAAAGATATTTTTTTTTTTTCAAATCTAATAAAATAAGTCTCCACTTAAAGAGAAAATAATTAACAAATTTTGGTTTATCCGGATAAAGATTTAACTAAAGGCCTTTTTTTTTCAAATTAGTCCTTTTAACGAAAATTTTAACAATTGCTTTATTCGAATCCGACCCGAATACTTAAGGGCCAAACCCGAATCCAACCCAACATTACCCGATCCGAGCCCCGATCCTATTCGAGGCCAAGGGCGAGGGCGAGGGCGAGGGCATGGGCCAAGGCCATGTGCAAGGGCCACGGCCGGCCAAATTGACATTGCCATGGCCAGCTTCATGTATATATAGGGCAGGAGGATTTTTTTTTTTTGTTTCAAACCAATGTGGGATAAACTCCCCTACAGGCAACGCCCAAGGCCAAGGCCGGCCAAGGCCGAGCCACGGCCAACGCCAAGGCAGGCCAAGGCCGGCCAAGGCCAAGGCCTTTTGCCCTTTTTAATTGAAATTTTGCCATGTCGTGAAAAGACTAAAATGCCCCTCAAAGCCCCTTTAATTACCAAAACCTTGTTTTTGTATATTGATAGATGATGGGTGATGGTGGTTGGGCAAAGTCAAAAGAAAAATAGCATTTCTTATTTTTTTATTATTAAGGTTGGCTTACAGAGGAAGCTTAGCTCTAATATCTTACAGAGGAAGCTTAACTCTAATATGAGAATATCCCTCCGTTTCGGCCGAAGTGTTCCAAAATGAATTCGACACAGGAATTAAGAAAAGTGATATAAGAAAGAGAAAAGTTTAAATGTTGTGATTATGAAAAATTAAATAGGAGAGAGAATGAGTGGGTGAAATAGTTAGGAGAGAGAATGTTGTGAATGTAAAAGTAAAGTAGGAGAGAGAATATGAGTGGGTGAAATAGTGAAAAAACTTTCCTTTTTTGAATATGAGACATTTTAAATGGGACGCCCAAAATAAAAAGTTGGGACACTTCGACCAGGACGGAGGGAGTATTATATACTCAACCACCATCAGGGTCAGTTTTGTAATTTTGCATACATACTTGTCAAACTTTCTCAATCTATACAACCGCCTGAAGTCGACAAACCACCGCCGTCGGCAACGGCAGTGAAAGAATTGTAGCTAGGACTGTAATCAATAGTGCACAGACTTGTGTGTACAGTTGTGCACACAAGTGTCAGCACAGAATAAACAACTTTTTCCAGAAAATAACTTAATAAACAGAGTTTAAATGCAGTGGAATTTTAAAAACTTCAGCAAGAACTTCTTGCTGAAAACTTTTTCATAAAACTGCAACCTTATTTAGAGAACAAGTTGCACAGTAAACAAATACAATGAAAAGAAAAGCAATCTACGAAAGATCAAAACCGAGTTCTATTCTAAGAACTATAAAAGCACCAAATCAATCTCGAAGTATCAATCTATGATCTTCAAGACACAAGAAAAGAACACTCAAGAAATTCTCTCTCAATTGCTCCGTATTTATCTCGTGAAATCTGTAGCTTTAAATGGGGGCAGACGTCTTCTATTTATAAAGGACCAAGTAATCCTTCTTCAACAATGATTCGATCTTCCAATCTCTTTTTGTAAATTCAGAACCAAGAGTCATTCCTTCCTTCATTGAATTTCCTACCCAAAATACTAAAAACATATCTAAACATAAAGTCAAACGTTAGTCAACACCTAACTCTATATTTACAATTATTTTCTTAATCTATTTATGTAATATACATATACACTAATTTAATTTATTCAGAATTACAAAGATTAAATAAAAGATCTAAGATTATTTTCACACTCTTTCAATCTCTCCCTATCATTGTGGTTCTGAACAAAAACCTGCAAAACCATTTGTTAAATCCAAAAACACTTACTAAATATTTAACTACGGAGTATTTGAAACAAAGTTATTACAAGCCAAAATAAACCAAATATTTTCAAAGATCACAGTAAATATCTTCTCCCTGAAATTATTTCTCCATTTCCGTAGCAGTATCATCAACATCACGTTCGATATCAAACTCCAGATCTTCAGCATCATCTCTTGCAGCTTTAGCTCCCTCTACCTTTGACATTTCTACTCTTTTTTGAGAGGAACTAGGAAGCACTTCTCCCTACTCAACAATACTTTTCTCTAACCCAGCTATCAGAATTTGCTTGCCTTCAATCTCAGCCTTTTGAGAGGTGATCTGAGCTCGGAACACATCAATATGGGCCTGAATGGCGTTTCTGTCTGGTGCAGTTGTTGTGTGCAAGTTTGTGTGCACAGTTGTGGGTACAACTGACGGTGCAGGTTGTTGCACAGAAGTTAAAGACGAAGTGAGCCCAGAAAATTTGGCTAGGTCATCACAGTGGGAGCTATCATCCATGGTATTGGGTACATTAAATTGTTCAGAAATGATGGACAGGGGTTTCCCCAGGGATGTCCTCAACCCCTTGGTCTTTCATCATAGCATAGATCAGGCTCGGGTGAGGGAGGGCATAGTTTGTATTGACATTTTCCACAAAGCACAAAATAGTATAAAATTGTTTTCCCCAAATTGAAATTATTCTCACCAATCCTAAACATGAGTAAAATCTGGTCTTTTGTGACAGAGGAGGAATTTGAAGTAGGGAGCCAATTAGATCGCAAAATTGTTGGGTTTTACGGGTTCATGCGCAGCGGAATTAAGCATTAAAAACATAAAACCCAAGAAGCCCTAGGATCCGTTCTATACAATTAATTTAAATTCCTATGAGATAGAATTTTACCAACCTTGTTTGCTTTCCGTTCTTGAGCTATCGAATGATTTGATTATGTGATTTCGAATCACAAACTTCGTTCTTCAGATTGCTTGAACTCTAGGCCTTGATCGTTGAACGAACGAAGACCCTCTTTTGGTATCCACACCTTTGAGTGAATTCAAGAACGATTTCTTGATGATTGCTAGATCAAAAACCTTGAAGAATATTGAGAGTACTTTGTTATGTATTTCCCTTGAAAATTTCGGCTAGACCATTAGGGTTAACAGACCTCTCATATTTATACTACTTTAGTATGAATATGTTTCCTAATCGAATTAGGAGACCAGGCTGTCAACCACGTCTGGTGGCAAGGTATGTCGCGCGGTATAGTTAGCCACATGGCTAAGTATGTCGCGTGACAAAGGTTGCCAATTACAGAAACTCTCAATCATTCTTCCTTTGGTTTAACCAATTCATTCTAGTTGTGTGTGACCCAATAGGATTATATTATGTTGGAAATGAGTTCGATCATATCGAATCTCATAAGACATAAGCGGACTCTAGCAAGCCATTATGTCTACCCAAATAATATAACGTAAGAGTTCACGTTTCCAATGGTACACTTACATTTCTCCCTTTGTCCCACGATGTTATATTGAACACAAGTCATGGTCCTTGTCAACTTGTCTTTGTTCAATGCTTTCTCGATCTTTGAGCATAATGATAATTCCAATCATATTGGGGTACGGCCATACACTTTCATCATTATCACTCATCGAGGGGCCCAAGCAAAACATCTCTCTTCCGAGGGACAAATTTCATCTTGACTTATCATCCTTCCCATCATGAATCCGATCATGCCAAAGATAGCCTTTATAGATATCGTGTTAAGATACCGTTTGACTAAAATCAAACATGACTTTCATCATATGTAAGGTCATGATAATCTCAGGTCTAGGGACTAAATGAAGTAACCTTATGAGATTTAATTATGACATTTGACCATGACATAAATCTCATGCGGGTCAAGTCCAGTCACTTGTTCTCTAACAAGTACCCATAATTTCAATGTGCATCTCTATGCATATAATCATCGTATGATTATCCATTGAAAATTATATCAATTATTCTCTTAATAATTAGGGACGGAGATTATTATAAACAAATATACAAAACATATAATAATCAAATGATAAACATCTCATATAATAATAAATAATGTCAACACATAAGTCTATCAATCATAGGCCTAGGGCATAATACTAACAGTCTCCCACTTGCACTAGGCCCAATCTACCATGTATCGAATACCCATGGACCTAACATGACCATCATGCTTAGCTTGCGGGAGAGCCTTAGTTAATGGGTCCGCCACGTTGTCATCAGTGTCTACTCTGCATATCTTTACGTCTTCCCTTTCACATATCTCTCGGATAATGTGGAAATGTCGAAGTATATGTTTGGATCTCTGGTGTGACCTTGGTTCCTTTGCTTGTGCAATGGCACCATTGTTGTCACAGTAAAGTTCAATAGGGTCTCTGATGCTTGGAATGACTTCCAAATCACTAATGAACTTTTTGATCCAAACTGCTTCCTTAGCTGCATCGGATGCCGCTATGTACTCAGCTTCGGTTGTAGAATCAGCGACGGTACTTTGCTTGGAACTTTTCCAACTCACAGTGCCTCCATTAAGCGTAAACAAAAATCCAGACTGCGATCTGAAATCATCTTTGTCGGTTTGGAAGCTAGCATCTGTGTAACCTTTTACTACAAGATCTTCTTCCATTCCTCCAAAGACCAAGAATACATCCTTAGTTCTTCGTAAGTACTTAAGGATGTTCTTGACTGCTATCCAATGTGGTTCGCCGGGATCCGATTGGTACCTACTCGTCATGCTTAGAGCACACGAGACATCGGGTCTAGTACATAACATAGCATACATGATAGACCCAATTGCCGAAGCATACGGAATACCATTCATTCTCTTTCGCTCATCATTAGTCTTAGGACTTTGATTCTTGCTAAGAGATATACCATGTAATATTGGCAAGTTTCCCCTTTTAGAATTTTCCATTCGGAATCTTCTAAGAACCTTGTCAATGTAAGTACTTTGACTTAAACCAATCATCCTCTTGGATCTATCTCTATAGATCTTGATACCAAGGATATATGCGGCTTCACCCATATATTTCATTGAAAAGCACTTTCCTAACCAAGACTTGACGGTCTGTAGTGCAGGAATGTCATTTCCAATGAGTAAGATATGTCGACATACAATACTAAAAATTATGCTACGCTCCCACTAATTTTCTTGTATACACAAGGTTCATCTTCATTTTTGATAAAGCCAAACTCCTTGATTGCTTCATCAAAACGTAGATTCCAACTCCTAGAAGCTTGCTTCAATCCATAAATGGATTTCTGCAACTTACACACCTTGTTAGAATTTTCTGGACTGACAAAACCTTCAGGTTGTATCATGTATACATTCTCAAGTAACTTCCCATTAAGGAAATCCGTTTTGACATCCATTTGCCATATTTCATAGTCATAATATGTGGCTATGGCAATTAAAATTCTAATAGACTTAAGCATGGCTACAGGCGAAAAGGTTTCATCATAGTCGATGCCATGAATCTGCCTATATCCCTTAGCTACAAGCCTAGCCTTATAGGTGTGCACCTTCCCATCCATGTCGGTCTTCTTCTTGAAGACCCATTTGCACCCTATGGTTTTTACACCTTCGGGTGGATCAATCAAGTTCCAAACTTGATTATCAGCCATGGATTGTAATTCGGACTTCATGGCCTCTTGCCATTTTTCCGAATCAGGAGCAGACATCGCCTCTTGGTAGCAAGTAGGTTCATCGTTTTCGATTAACTCTACTTCATCACTTTCCGTAACGAGAAATCCATATCTCTCGGGCTCGGATCGTGACCTACCACTTCGGCGAAGAACTTGTGCATCTTGAACCGGTTCCACAACTGCTTGTGAACTTGGTTCAGTCTCTACCATTGGTTCAATGTTGTTTTCGTGTTCTCGAATTTCTTCGAGATCTATTTTACTCCCACTGGTTCCTTTGAGAAGAAACTCCTTTTCTAAGAAAGTACCATTTCGAGCAATAAACACTTTGTTCTCGTTTCGGTTGTAAAAATAGTATCCTTTGGTTTCCTTAGGATAACCCACGAAAACACATTTATCAGACTTAGGTGCTAGCTTGTCAGAAGTTAACTTTTTGACATATGCATCACAATCCCAAATCTTCATGAAAGACAAACTAGGTTTTCTTCCATGCCACATCTCATATGGGGTCTTTTGAACCGATTTGGTAGGAACTCTGTTTATAGTGAAAGCAGCAGTTTCTAGTGCATGTCCCCAAAAGGATAAAGGAAGCTCAACTTGACTCATCATAGAACGAACCATGTCCAACAAAGTTCTATTCCTCCTTTCAGACACACCATTCCATTGTGGTGTTCCCGGAGGAGAGAGTTCTGAAACGATTCCACAACTCTTAAGATGACTGTCAAATTCTTGGCTCAAATATTCACCACCTCGATCGGATCGAAGTACCTTAATAGTTTTGCCAAGTTGATTTTGCACCTCATTTTGAAATATTCGAAATATCTCAAACGATTCAATTTTATGTTTCATTAGATAAACATATCCAAATCTACTATAATCATCAGTGAATGTTATGAAGTACCGAAATCCTTCCCTAGCATCGCTACTCATAGGCCCACATACATCGGTATGTATGAGTCTTAATAAGTCGCCTGCCCTTTCACCGGTTTTGGTGAATGGTTCCTTGGTCATCTTGCCAAGTAAACAAGATTCGCATGTCTCATAAGATTCATAATCATGTGAGTCTAAAAATCCATCTTTGTGGAGTTTAGAAATGCGTTTCTCGTTTATATGGCCAAGACGACATGCCATAAGTAAGTGTGGTTTACATCATTGGGTTTAGATCTCTTGTTAATGTTATAGACATCATTATCATGATTTTCAACATCAAGAATATAAAGGCCATTGAATGAAACAACAGTACAATAATGCATATCACTCTTCTAAATGGAAAATTTCTTATCACATATAAGAAAATTAAAACCTTCATTATCCAAACATGAAATCGAAATAATATTTCTACTTAAAGCTGGAACGTAATAACAATTGTTCAAAACAAGTATTAGTCCACTAGGTAAAGTAACTTCATAAGTTCCTACGGCTAATGCATCAACTCTTGCTCCATTCCCCACACGTAGGTCCACTTCACCTTCCTTAAGCATCCTTCTGTTCTTTAGACCCTGCACATTTAAACAAATGTGAGTTCCACATCCGGTATCCAATACCCAAGAACTAGAAGTAGATAGGAATATATCTATAACAAAGATACCTAAAGTCGAAGCAACTCCTTTGATCTTCTTCAGTGCTTCCTTGTATTTTGCGCAGTTTCTCCTCCAATGTCCAATCTCATTGCAATGGAAGCAGACTGCGTCCTCTTGGGACTTGGGCTTAGCCTCTTTAGGCTTGAAAGCCTCTTTGGGTTTGGCAACTTTTTCCTTAGGATTAGCAACCTTTGCTTTTCCTTTACCCTTGAAACCCTTCCCCTTGTTAACCATTAGCACTTGGTCGGTTTTCTTCTCGACAATATTGGTTTCCGCAGTGTTCAACATTTGAACTAACTCGGAAAGGTTTTTATTCATTCCACCCATGTTATAGTGCATTATGAAATTACTAAAACTTTTGGGTAATGAATTCAATATTATGTCGGTAGCCAACTCTTGGCTAATTGGAAAACCGAGCCTTTCAAGATGCTCAATGTGGCCCTTCAACTTAAGAGCATGGGGACCAACAGCTTGTCCTTCACTCATCTTGCATGAGGTCAAGGCTATGCTTGTGTTGTACCTTTCTTGCCTAGCTTGTACTTGGAACATTTCCATCAGTCGATTGTTTAAGTCAACTGTCCCCAAGTGCTCAAGATCCTTCTGAAGGTTCTTGCACATGGCGGAGAGCATAAGGCAACCAACATCTGTAGAGTCACGCTTGTGCTTCAGATATTGATCCCTTGCGCCTAGCGGCATTGGCGGCGGAGTTCGAGGTGGAATAGGTTCCTCGAGAACGTACAGTTTTTTCTCTTGCTTGAGAACAATTCTCAAACTACGGATCCAATCCATATAGTTTGTACCGTTCTCTTCCAACTTTTCCTTCTCAAGGACAGATCACAGTGAAAAGTGATTATTGTTTGATGCCATTTATTTTACAAAAATATACACATAAAATATGAACACATATGAGTAAACATATTATATGAGAGGTACAATGCATTTACACAAAATAAATGCTCCCACTAAATTATACACCTTCCAATGCAAATTAGCATAATATACATTTAATGGGCTAAGATCCAACTTTAATTCAATTTCAAGTTTGCTATGGCAAACCGCTCAAAATTAAATTAATTAGGTAGAAAACATCAATCATATCACCTATATGACTCTTAGATCTTTTATGAGATTTATTCAAGACATCATATGTCTAGGTATATTTTAATCTCATCTTATGCCTTGGGTCCAAAACCATTTTGATAACCCAATTAAGTTCATTCACTTTAAACGCATAGGAACCACCATTTCCTCATCTTGCTCGCATTCGAATAGAATCAAAGCACCTTGCTATGGCAAGCCCACCCAAAACTATCCGAATGGTCTCAAGTGTTTTAATCATGAATTGGCATAAAGAACTTAAAAGTTAAATGAAGGTTCTTTAAGGTAGATTATAAGCATATCAGCAAAGATAGTCATAATCGTGCACCAGGTAAGTTCCCAGGAAGATAGGTGAGCCACAAGGACTACTTAAGTACCAACTCTTCCTTAGACAGAACTCTCCTAGACATGCACAATCAGAAATCAGTTCTGATTTGGCAACATAATCACTACCTTTTATAAACAATCAGTTTCCTTTTAAATTTCGCGTAATTATGACTTGTTTCCATAAACAATCATAAAATCCAAAATTTTAATGTCTAAATCTAAACATATTAGGAAACTATAATGCAATGTTTCAACTAAACATAAAAAAAAATTCTTAGCACGTAAGAACAAGTAAAACATGCATCGCAATAATTATTAAAATCATATTTTAATCAACTAAGCATGCATAAACAATGAATTAATCTAGCATAGCCCTATAAACTCAATTTTATAGCATCCAGATTAACACATAAACATATCAGATTGTAAACACATTCATGGATTGACCAAATTGTTCATCAAACTGATACAGCCCAGATTTGGCTAAGTATGTCGCGTGACAACATTAGCCAGTTGGCTAGTTTTGTCGCGTGACACACCTTGCCAGATTACCAGATTTCCACATGTGGCTTACTTTGTCGCGCGACGTAGGTAGCCAGTTTGCAGAATTTCCAGATTCAATCAATTCAGATCACATGGCAATTAAATCATATAAAACAGCCCTTTTACAGATTTAATTCATCATAATTCGAAAACGATTTTCATATTGTTTCACATAAACAATCAAAATTCTATCGCATACAAAAACATGCAATAAGCATATAAACAATTTATATCTAAATCTAGCAAGTTAATTCAAACTTAACCATACGAACGGGGCTCTGATACCACTGTTGGATTTTACGGGTCCATGCGCAGCAGAATTAAGCATTAAAAACATAAAACCCAAGAAGCCCTAGGATCCGTTCTATACAATTAATTTAAATTCCTATGAGATAGAATTTTACCAACCTTGTTTGCTTTCCGTTCTTGAGCTATCGAACGATTTGATTATGTGATTTCGAATCATAAACTTCGTTCTTCAGATTGCTTGAACTCTAGGCCTTGATCGTTGAACGAACGAAGACCCTCTTTTGGTATCCATACCTTTGAATGAATTCAAGAACGATTTCTTGATGATTGCTAGATCAAAAACCTTGAAAAATATTGAGAGTATTTTGTTATGAATTTTCCTTGAAAATTTCGGCTAGACCATTAGGGTTAACAAACCTCTCATATTTATACTACTTTAGTATGAATATGTTTCCTAATCGAATTAGGAGACCAGGCTGTCAACCACATCTGGTGGCAAGGTATGTCGCTCGGTATAGTTAGCCACATGGCTAAGTATGTCGCGTGACAAAGGTTGCCAATTACAGAAACTCTCAATCATTCTTCCTTTGGTTTAACCAATTCATTCTAGTTATGTGTGACCCAATAGGATTATATTATGTTGGCAATGAGTTCGATCATATCGAATCTCATAAGACATAAGCGGACTCTAGCAAGCCATTATGTCTACCCAAATAATATAACGTAAGAGTTCACGTTTCCAATGGTACACTTCCATTTCTCCCTTTGTCTCACGATGTTATATTGAACACAAGTCATGGTCCTTGTCAACTTGTCTTTGTTCAATGTTTTCTCGATCTTTGAGTATAATGATAATTCCAATCATATTGGGGTACGACCATACACTTTCATCATTATCACTCATCGAGGGGCCCAAGCAAAACATCTCTCTTTCGAGGGACAAATTCCATCTTGACTTATCATCCTTCCCATCATGAATCCGATCATGCCAAAGATAGCCTTTATAGATATCGTGTTAAGATACCGTTTGACTAAAATCAAACATGACTTTCATCATATGTAAGGTCATGATAATCTCAGGTCTAGGAACTAAATGAAGTAACCTTATGAGATTTAATTATGACATTTGACCATGACATAAATCTCATGCGGGTCAAGTCCAGTCACTTGTTCTCTAACAAGTACCCATAATTTCAATGTGCATCTCTATGCATATAATCATCGTATGATTATCCATTGACAATTATACCAATTATTCTCTTAATAATTAGGGACGGAGATTATTATAAACAAATATACAAAACATATAATAATCAAATGATAAACATCTCATATAATAATAAATAATGTCAACACATAAGTCTATCAATCATAGGCCTAGGGCATAACACTAATAAAAATTTGGTGCAAAAAACACAAACAATTTTGTCAATTGGTTTGTCCTAAACCCAGATACCCATTTGGACATTCTCCCCCCAGTGACTGCCTTTACGGCCTCATCATAGTCAGTTGGTAGAGACTCAAGGGAAGAATCAGGGGTTCCAAGAAAAACATTAATCCTAGAGGGACTAAAGTCTACGACCTGATCCCGTACAAACACTTTCCCAAAATTGGGTGATCTATCAACTCCTACATCCCGACCCAAATTTGCAAAAAAATCAAGCACAAGGGATCTGGAATAGGGAATGGGAAAATCTAACGAAAAATCCAGACCCCTTTCAGAGAAAAATTCAACCAAACCCAGTTTTTAAAAAATGGCAAGATTTCTCTTCTTTTCAACCACAAAAGTCTGATGAAAATTGGTTGAGAAATGGCTTTCAGCCTCAGGGGAATAATAGAGAGAGTTTTTGTTTATGATTCAGGTTGTAGGGAGAAGAGGGAATACGAACATCAGACTTACATGTTCGAGTGGAGGATTTTGAAACTGAATTGCTACTTGCTTGAGTAGTTTTGAGAGGAGTTGTGTGCACAACTATCTATGTGTAAGTACCTCAATCCGGATCGCTCTCCATTCGAGCACCCGGGAAATACTGAGGACTCACACATTCGTGATCCTGAAGACCCGTAACGTCTAAAAGGTCCAGAATGACCAGCTAAACCAAGGAAGGACCTTTCAAGGATAAAAGGGAACTCAAGGACTTTGCAGGAATAATAAAAAATGGCCAGATTGCACATGTTCGTACGGACAACTTTGCAAAGAAAGAAGTGTCCATACAGACACTTAAGTCAACACGCCAAAATCATTGAAAATTTCCACAAAGTCTACAATATTCCCTGAAATCCAGGAAAACCAAAAAACTGTGATTACACAATGGTTCTACGGACCACTTTGCAGTTTTTTGAGGCTTACAAATAGAAGGCTCCCCCTCCCATTTCATTCACACCTCAACCTTCTCCTATCTCCCCCAGCCTTCAGGCACACTTCTAAGCTGTCCCGGCCTCTTCCGATCCTTCCCGAGGCGATCCAAAGTCCTCCCGAGGAGCTCTAAAGTCCTCCCGAAGTGATTCCGGTCGATCCCAATCCATTTCGAGGCAATCCCAGTCCGTCCCGAGGAATCCCGAGCCATCCCGAGGCAATCCTGGCCTCTTTCGGTCCTTCTCGAGCCTTCTCGAGGTGCTCTATAGCCCTCCCGTGGATCTCCGAAGTCCTCCCTAAGCGATTCCGATCGAACCCCGTCAATCCCAGTCCGTCCTAATCGACCTCCCGACATTCCAAAACCCTAGTCATCCCAAACCAAACATATTCCCCCGCGAAAGATAGACACAAACCAATATTGGTACGATCTCCTTCTGAATCTCATTTAACTGCTTTAAGTATATAAATATTTTTGTTTAAATACATCATTTGCAATGTAGACATTATTTCCAAAATGCATTTTTAAAAGCGCACACATACACACACAAAACATTTAAAGAAAGAAGGGTATCGAAAGACTCGTGTATACGAGGCGACTCGGGTGAGCTCAAAATATCTCTTCCCGAGGCGTAACTTGACCTCCGAACTCAAAATCTCATCACACAACAATAACAAACAAAACTGCCTTTTCTTAATGTTTTGGGCATAATCAAAACGGCGTGGCGACTCCACAAAGAGCAGCGAATCCCCCCAATGCGAAATGCCGTCCGCGCGCCAGACCGGGTAATTTCAGTTGGCGACTCCGTTGGGGAAGTTTTGTTTTAAAAACTTTTTAAACAAAAAAAAAAGATTTTTAAAACAATGATGAGGGTCAAACTTTCATTTTTACTATTTCTTTAACTGTTGTGTGTGTGTGCATGTGCTTTACTTTTTTTGCCTATTCAAAAAAAAATAATACAAAAAATGCATCGTAATACATCCGTGTACATAATTTTAAAATACATTCTGCAAAACTTTCTGTTTTACTCAGAAAAAGAATTTTAGTGACCGCACACTATGTACACTCTTATCCGGTACACTGCACACTACAACCCCAAACCTGGGATGGTCTCAGATGCAGTTCAATTGGTGTTCCTATGCCTTTTGAGCGCGCACAGGATCATTCCAAACTTTCCATCCTAGCCAGTGTTAACCATGCACTTTTGGGTCACACTCTGTTCAGAATCAGTTGGTTTTATACCCAGTCCGTGTCGTAAAGCCTGGATACATATCCCATGTCGGCCATTATCTGAGTCAAAGCCCAAAAATCAAGATCTCTTGCGCAAGCAAGACGATGAAAGATCATGCTAAAATCTTGACCCGATCTTGATTTCTATAGCTAGACTCAGACAAAGCTATCTTTGAATGGGTTGACATGTATATGTTTTAACTCATTCAAAATAGTCCCTCTGCAAAAGATGCTTGGGATACTTTACAAAGATTTTGTGAAGGGGATGGTAGTGTCCAAGAAACATCGCTTAGAGGTGTCACTAGTAAATTTGAAAGATTTAGAATGGGTGAAAACGAAGACATCTCGTCTTATTTTGAAAAGTTTATTGATATTTCAAATGCTTGTCAAGTATTAGGGGAACCTTTTACAAATAAACAACTTGTTTCAAAAGCTATTCGTACTCTTCCCGAATGTTTTAATATTAAAGTTTCAGCTATTGAAGAGGCCCATAATCTTTCAACTATGGACATTAACTCCTTAATGAGCATTTTGAAAAACTTTGAGTTGAATCTCAATGAACAAACCGAGGCTTCAAAAGGCAAAAATGTTGCCTTAAAAGTCGAATCTTCGAACGCATGTGTGGATGATGAAGATGAAGCCTTCGAGGAGTTAGATGAAAATACTAGTGTAGCTTTACTTGCAAAGAAATATAATTCCATGCTTAGGAAATTTAACAGTGTGCAGGTAAACGCTAAAGACCAATCGGCCAAAACACCTAGTTTTGTGCCAAGGAGAAGTCCTTCTCCAAATCAAAAGGATACCCCACCTAGGCTTGCATCCTCGGAAAAGATCCGATCCGATCCTAAATACATTGAATCTATTCAATGTCATGCTTGTTCCGGTTGGGGTCACTATGCCAATGAATGTGCCAATACCTTGAGAAAGGCGGGCAAAAATTTGTGGGTGTCTCTTAGTGATGGAGAGGAGGAAGGAACGGAGAAAGATGAAAAGACGGAGCAAGTGGTCATGATGGCCATGGTAGAGGAGCTACCTTTGACAAAAAGTGTTACCTCAAGTGTTGTCCCAGATTTGACAACACCTGACACAACACTTGTGACTTCTTCAGAAAGTGTTGCCCCAAGTGTCATCCAGGAAATGGCAACACTTGACACAACACTCAGCAGGTATGATTCCTTAAATGATATTTGCTTGCTTGATTCAGTTGGTTTAAATTCTGAGGAGTCTATAGAGGATGAACTTTGTAAAGATGAGCTCATTCATGAATTAAAAAACCTCTATAAGTCTTTCCTCGTAGAATGGAAAAAGGGGAATAAGATGATGGTTTTCTTGAAATAGGAAAATCATGATCTTAAAAACTCCTTGACTCGGCTGGAGGTTCAACTCAGTAGGAGAGATTTGGATCTTGATAAACTCAAGGCCAAACTCAACCTAGCCAAATCCACCTTCAAAAAACTCAACACGAATTCATCCAAATTGGATGAAATACTCAATTTGAGTAAGCCTCTGAAAGCTGGTCTTGGGTTCCAAGAATCACTAGAAAGTATTACCTCTTCCTTGTTTGATGTTGAAACTAAAAATTATTTTGTAAAAGAGCGTGTCAAGAAAAAGGGTAGTACTCCTAGTGATACTTCTGATCAATCCAATGAATGTTGATACTGTCACCACTACAAGAAAAAGGATTATATACCGCGGATTTTAACCGCCGTAAATAAAACGCGCCCCGCCGTATATGTTATTTACGGCGGGATATCCGCCGTATATAGTCCATCGTATAAAACATTGCCGTATATAGTATTTACGGCGGGATATCGGCCGTAAATAACATATACGGCGGAAATATAACCGCCGTATATAAAATGAGTTCAAATACGGCGGCTTTATGGACCGCCGTATATAAATGAAACACATATACCGTATGTATACAACTGGTGTATTTGAGGAATCTTTATACGGTAGTAGGTAATATAACCGCCGTAAATATGAGACGAGTCATCCAATATATCACGAGTCGTCCCAATTGCACCCCCACCAGGTTCCCTCGTCCCCCCTTTGTGGACGAGTCGTCCATGCCGCTTTTATATGGCGGATGAGGGTACCGCCATAAATGCGAGTCGTCCACCAGGGCACGAGTCGTCCCATTTGCACCCCTCCCAGGTCCCCTCGTCCCCCCTTTAGGCACGAGTCGTCTAGGTCATTATTTATGGCGGATGAAGGGTTCCGCCGTAAATAAGCCTATTTTTTCCCATCCAGCTCTATATAATTCACTTTCCCTTAAAATACACTCGCAAAAACCAAATTCAACCTGTACACACACAAATGCAACATGTATATAACCAAAAATACACCCGCAATCAATGTTTACAATCCACATAATAACCATTAACACAAAATCAATGTTTACAATCCACATAATAACCATTAACACAAAATCAATGTTGAATGTATCCAAACATAATAACCATTAACATGTACAAAAAAGATAGTTGAATGTATCCAAAACTCAATCAATGTTTAAAATCCACAAACCACCTATTCATTACTACCTTTTCCACGTTGTTCCATACGGCGGTTCAAATCTTCTATTTGTTGTTGAAACATTTGGCATTGCTCCTCAAGTTGCCTTTCAAGATCTGCTCTAACGGATGACACCGCCTCCAATACAGCTGTCTGAGAAGTTGAGGCTATACCAAACACCTTAGTTTTGTTAACACCGCCTCCCATACACCGCACTCTCCCATGGTTATCAGTGCCCATCAAATCTGTAAAAATCTTTTCTCGCTTGCTGGGAGAGTTTTGTTGCTCCTCTGGAAGCTCTTCAATTGCATCATTAAACGTAGTTGTAACAAAAACAACATGTTCAATATAAATGTTTTAACTTTAATGAATATTATGAAAATGAAGTTAGAAATGAAAAAAGTATTCTATAGAAGAACAAAACTGAAACAGAAAAGGTTGAAACTTTAACTTACAATCATACGAGAGGTTTCTTGATCTGCAGGTGTTTTGCCCGTGCGCGTAGCTATGAACAAGCTTACACGATCAGTTGGTAATCCCTCGTCTACTCTCTACAATTTATAATAGAATCATTTGACCAAAAAAAATATATTTATATACGATACAAAAAGAAACATTAATTGACAACTGAGAACTAAATTGAACGATGATAAACCTCTTTTATGACTTTGGGATGGGACTTTTTTCCGGTCTTGTTCAGGCACGCTTGCTTTTCTCGATTCGCTTTATTTGTTTGTGATAATTCCTGAAAAAAAGAAGATAATATTAGTATTAATTTGACTACTTATATAAGACATTCACGATAATAGATTGAGATTAATTTGAAATATACCCGAGCCTTATCTGTACCACACATCACAACAAGTTCAGCCCATTGACCCGCAACGCACGCATGGGGTGGGTTGGCCAATGCGTCCCGATCGGATTCATACATCTTATACATTTGTTTCACCTGACATTTCCATATTACAAAGTCATAAATGAGTAATATTCATAACAAAGTCATAACTGAGTAATATTCATAACTGAGTAATACTTATTATATGCTTGTCTCACCTGATATTTCCAGTCACGCCACTGTTTATTGAGAGCAATATTCATAACTGGGTAATACTCCGGAGGCGCATTTGTATTATCCTATATACACAATTCAACAAAGAAAAAAGAACAATTGTTAGAGAATCATAAGACTTTTGACTACGTACTAGAGATTTATGTAAGGAATATGGATTACACCTTACTAGAACGTCATTCCATACGGCATCTATAACTGCACGGTCCATCTGAGGCCACTCTTTAGTTAATGGGAAATGTTCCCCATTTCTAGCAAAATGTCCTAGCTGAGTAGCTAGTTTTGCGTGGTCCCCACCAACTGGTTGATCATATTCATTCCATATTATATTCAATCTCTCTCTACCCCATTTTCTAGTTGGTTTTGCCAGCCCTCTTCCTTTATTTTTCGAGCCCTCACCTGTTATTAATTCTTTTCTTGGCGGCATATCTGTCATATGACAATTCAATTCTAGCACAAAAATTGGATAAACCAAGTAAATGACCCATAAATTGTCTTATAATATAGGTATAAGACCTATAAATTTATTATAGGTCTTATGTATCTTATATAAGACCATATATTGGTCTTATATATCTTATATAAGACCTATAAACAGCAACAACAACACTCAAAATGAAAAAATGACTGATGTATGCATATGGAAAGTTAAAATACACTCTACTTCGTCCCCAAAAAAAAAAACAGCAACAGAAACAACAGAGACCTGGGAATTATGAGGCAACAACAACATGAACAACAGCAACAGAAACAACAACAGCAACAGAAAACAACAACAGCAACAGCAAACAACAACAGCAACAGCAACACTCAACAGCAACAGCAACATGAACAACACTCAACAGCAACAGCAACACTCAACCAAACTTTCCACAACTAACTCACTCATATATTTTTGTTCATAACAGACCTTCAGAACTCATTGAACCTTTCTTTCTCTCTTAATTTTAGCAAAGCAAGAAAATTTCTAGACCTTTAAAATTCACCCTCCAGATACAAAACAGAGTATAAATGCCAAACTAAACCAAACATTTAGATTAAGAGTATAATGCCCAAGCAATTCACTTAAAGGTATCATATTTTCCAAATGCATGTCCAAATCAGCTTATTTGGTTGAGTAGATTCTTAAATCAGCTAGAAGAAAAAGAAATTAACAAAAATGCCCATTCGTAATGCAAGCATGCTCATTACTATCAATGTCACTTCGGAGTAATTTCCATCCAATGCTAGTTCAACAAGACATAGAATGGATATAAGACAAATAAGAGGCATGCTCTCTGAATCCAACTGAAGCTGATTGAAGAGGGCCTTGATAGTTCATCGCACGGGTAGAGTACTAGTATACTTACTGTAATATACTGTAGAATATATATTGATGCTGCAAGAATCGTTCACTTTTATTCCGTTTATATATATATATACATATATATATATATATATATATATATATATATATATATATATATATATATGTATGTATATATATATATACATATATATACATATATATATATATATATATGTATATATATATACATATATATATATATATACATATATATATATATATATATACATATATACATATATATATATATACATATATAACTTTAAATACATATTGTAGCTACAGAGTGTGTGCAATATAAGAAGATTCTATGCTATGTATGGAAAAGAAAAGGCAGTGAAATAGACTTCCCCACCTCCCCTCACATGACCACCGCAGATGCTTCTGAAGATTCTACTTATAAAATGGGTTTTTTAAGTAAGAGGAAGTGAGAAATCCGAGGAGAGACAACTTAAAACACAAAGGGAATAGGGATAAAATAAATAATAATAAGAATAATGAATAGTCACTTATCACCTTCTGCTTCTGCAACACATTCATGTTACCAAGATGTAATACTATAAATATATATATTTATATATAAATCTCACTCACATACAAGCCAAATATAAGGGTCGCATTTTAAAGTATCAAAAATTGCATTTGGTGAAATTCAAACTTATGATATCTCGTATTGAAACGGAAGGAACATGCTTCGTGGGTACCAAATCGGTGGGGAAGCGGGGCTGGGGGAACAACAACAACAACAACAACAAGGAACAACAACAACAACAACAACACTATAGGGCAAGCCTTGCTTGATACAGAAAAAGTATAAAATAGTACGGGGGGGGGGGGTGGGGCTCCCGCGGGTACCAAATCGGTGGGGAAGCGGGCGGGGACATCCCAAAGTAAAAATTGGATATTCATTTAATATATTCAAATTTGTACAGGCATCAAAGGAGTACCTAGAGAAGCAGATGACAGAGGTGGAAAGTAACTTGAGAGAGCTGCAACAACAAGATCCTGTAGAAAATAAGAGTTTGATCAAAAGAAGCAGAACAAATACATATTACAATTAACAATATTAATATTCAATTCAACCATACAAAATAACAAGTTTGATTGAAATATGAAACATAAGTAATAACATTGTCTTAGTAATAGTAAGCAAATAAGATCTAAACAATTAACGGTTGGAGATACACATCTATCTTGTTGCCCGACCCTTTTGGGCCTTGAGTAAGCACCGACAAGAAGAAATATAGTTGTTTCATGCATAACCAAGGTGAAAGATTGTATGGCATAAGCACAACCGGCCAAGTACTGTGAGATATAGTCATTGTTCTGAAAGGATTAAATCCGTCAGATGCTAATCCCAATCTAACATTCCGAATTTCACTTGAAAATAATGGATAACGTTCATCGAATCCCTTCCACGCACGAGAGTCTGTAGGATGCCTCAGCACACCATCGTCTATTCTTTTCTCGGCATGCCTTCTCATGAGTGTCGCGGTCTTAGATGACCAATACAACCTTTGCAACCTTGGCTTTAAGGGAAAATACCATACTTTCTTCATCGCTACCTGCTTGGGAAGTTTATTCTTGCCACTTGTTTCTGCACCTTCACCGCTACCCCCTTCTTCTTGTTGCTTATATCTAGAGACTTCACAAATTTCACATTTAGTAAGTTTTTAAGTTCATTTCGAAACAACATACAATGATTAATGCACGTGTCCCACGTTTTATAACTGAAACCCAAATCTACAGTCATCTTGTACGCCTCACGATAGGAACTTGGCACTTTCGCTGACTGAGGCAATGCCCTAATGAAATTTTTTAATAAAGAAGTAAATCCCTTATCGGCCACTCGATAATTAGCCTTCCAGTGCATAAGTTCTACAATAAATGAGAGTACTGTAAACTTATCACACCCTTCCCACAAGGCTTGATCAGCATCTCTCAAAAGTCTAAGAAACTTTGCGGTGACTGCATCTGATTGTACGATTTCTTCAATTCCTGGCTGGTTACTATCCGGCATACCCATCCCTTCATGTACCATTCGCCTCATACAATCTTGCACGCCCAAGTCAATTTCAATGCCATCTTCAGTTGTCCTATCGTTATTATCATTCTTATACACCGAAATGTATTCTTCCCCGTGCCTAATCCAATTCTTGTAATCTTTTTGAAATCCCACTTCAATACAATGTGATTTCGCGGTTGCACGGTCTTTTTGGTAACGATTTGCGCATTTTTTACAAGGACTATATATTTCTTTAACATCAACAGACTTTTTTGAGAATGCAAAATCGAGAAAGTTGTCAACCCCAGACATATACTCATTTGAAATTCGATTACCCAAATCAATACAACTTTTGTCCATATATGACTTGACTTGATATTTTTAACGTTAAAATACAACCTATATATAAGACTGAGAGACACAAATTTTAGAATAAAAATAAACTCATAAACAAACATAGTCTAAATATGTACAACTTTTGGCTCGATATAGATAATATACATTGTTGAAGCCTAGCCTATTAGTCGAGCTTGGGCCCATAATATTGTATAACCCATGACAACTTTCATTCGTTCTCTCTCACAAGCCCCCCCTCCTAATTGAGAAGCTAATTTAAGGAACTAGGTTGATGTGCAAAAGAATTGATGCACATGCGACAAAAGATTTGGAACTATTTTTAGGAACTAGGTTGAAGTGCGCAACATTATTTTTTGTGTAGGGTCTATGAAGGGTACTTGGATTGAGTTTAGAGCTGATATTAGAGCATAAAGAGGAGGTACAACCAAGCTTACAAAAGCCAAGGCTCTCTTGTTGATGATGATGGGAATTCATATTCATAGACGAAGAAGCCGAAGCAGAATTGGGAGTAGGGAAAATGCATTCTTTCAAGCACTGGGTAGTACAAGAACAAAGAGTTTGAGATGGCTCAATCATATATAGAAAAGAAAACATTTTGTATAACATTCCCTGAAAGAATCAGTTGCACTTGACTTCCCCCCAATCACCATCCTCACAACCATTAAAACCACTAAAAGTCTCCTTACCCTACTATCCCCTCCCATTTTTCCTTAGTCTACTCCACTGGGGGTGCATGGTTCATATATGCTCTTCACTTCCCTGGAGTGGACTGACTCCGTGCCATAATAATTGTCTATTTTTTTATTTTTTTTAAAGTTTGATGAAAGTAATGAAAATCATTGAATTTTAATCAACTTTGGTAACAAATTATGAACTTATGTAACATATAATAACAAGTATACTTCTAAAAGTCTCCTCACCCTACTGAATGTTTGTACATTCAGCTGCATTAAGGTTTTCTAATAGCAAACAGACCACTTCTCAAGTTCTCTTCTTAAAATTTCCACATTAGAGGATATAATGAGGTCATATCTTACTTTTAACAATAGCTTTGTATCTAGCAAGTACGAGACTGAGATTTGCAAAAAATTAATCCATCCATCCCGAAATAAATGCCCAAAATATTCAAATATTTATATAACAACCACAGGCAACCAAGATTTAGAAGATTTAGAATCAAACACTAACTGCATGATAATATGGTAAGTCATTCATATGAATTTCAATATGCAACCAATTAAACTACAGCAAAACAGTAACACTCGTAATTGAACTCACAGACAGATCGAATAAGTGAAAGATGGGAAATTGACCTGATAGAGCTTCGATTAGACGTCGGGAGAGCTTCAATTTCCCTGGCTGAAAGAGAGAGAGAGAGAGAAATCAGCAACAACAAAGAACAAAAAAAACCCAGAAATTAAAAGTAAATCAATAAACACGCATACCTGATTCGTTGTTCACGGTCACCGGCGGTAGGATCGTGCCCTAGGTAAGGTAGAGGAGAGAAAGAGAGACAGACAGAGAAAAGAAAGCACGAAACTGAATAGGGAAATTGGGTTTCCCGGTATTTAATGACATTTACGGCGGACGCGTATACACCGCCGCATATATGTGTACTATTTACGGCGGACGCGTGTCAACCGCCGAAAATAAGTATCTATTTACGGCGGATACAAACATACCGCCGTATATAACTTCAATCTCATATACGTATATGCCAAATGTACGTACATAACATATTTAAGGCGGCTTACGCCGCCGTATATAACAAATATATATGGCGGTATACACAACCGCCGTATATATAAATAATATATACGGCGGTATACACAACCGCCATATATATTATTTATATACGGCGGTCACGTATCACCCGCCGTAAATAACCTGCTTTCTTGCAGTGCACAGATCTGGACATATAAAATCCGATTGCTTTATTCTTCAAAAGAAAATGTCCAGTCTTCCAGTGTTGCCTCAAGTGTCGCCAAATACTCAGGGCAACACTTAAGACAACACTGGTGAACAGAAATCCAGATTTTCAAAAAAGGATTGATTTCCCAAAGAAAAACTAAAATGCTATGTTGTTTACACAGCTTTAAGGACTAACGTTTCAGGAACTTGGTACTTTGATAGTGGTTGTTCACGTCATATGACGGGTACTAAATCATTCCTAACGGAGTACCAACCTATTCAAGGAGGCTCAGTAACTTATGGTGGTGGAGGCAAGAGTGAAATAGTTGGAAAAGGAACTCTGGACATTGTTGGTTTTCCTTCTTTAAAAAATGTCTTACATGTAGATGGTCTTCTTGCTAATCTAATTTGCATTAGCCAATTATGTGATGACAATTTGGAGGTAAAATTCAATAAAAATACCTGTGAAGTGTTTGATACTACTAACTTTTGTGACATGACTGGAATAAGATCAAGTGATAATTGCTACCACGTTGGTAATAAACCAGTGTGCAATTCGACAAAACTTGATGATATAAGGTTATGACATCAAAAGTTAGGTCATTCTCATTATAGGAATCTTGAGAAGATTATCAAACACAATGCCGTCAAAGGTGTTCCTAAACTAAACCTCAAAGACACCGTGATGTGTGGTGACTGTCAAAAGGGTAAGCAGACTCGTGTTGCTCACAATGTTGGACAACACGATGAGCAACACTCAGGAACAACACATTATTTTCAGCTTCTACATATGGACTTGACGGGTTCTATTGAGGTAGAAAGCTTGGGAGGTAAGAAGTATGTTTATGTGATAGTTGACGATTTTTCTAGGTTTACTTGGTTCTATTTCTTAAGTGAAAAATCTGAAACTTTTGATAAATTTACTCACTTAGTCTCTAAAATCAAAAACATGTTTTGTTCTCCTATTTTTCGAATAAGATCAGATCATGGTAGAGAGTTTGAAAACCTCTCATTTTCTACATTTTGTAGTAAAAAGGGGATACTATGAGCGTCGTGATTGATTTTTTGAGTTGCCACCTATATTATTGTTTGGAAAACATAGAAAAACCATTTTTTTTGAAAGAGATTGGGTTCGGGGCTTAGGTTATGGAAGGGGTAGGTCAAGGAGCATCCATTCCATCCAATCCGGAGATCGGTCTTGCTAAAGAAAAGAGAGGTTTTTCGAAAAGAAGAAAATTTCAAATATAACAAATAAATATCCATTTAACGGGGTTAAAAGGAATGTAGTATCGATTGCTTCGAGACCGTCCCCATGATTTGGAGAGGCTCTAGGCCGATCCTAGATTCAATAGATTTATACCACTCTAATAATCAATTAGAAAGCGATTTAGGGGTTACCTTGCGTGAGGTGATTTGGGCAGAGTTTCGACTCAAGTTTAGAATCGAATCTTGATACGGACAGAGCTTCGCCTCAGTCCTTGACTTGGATCTTGATGTTTGTTTATCAACAAGGTTGACAAACAAACTTTGAGGTGATTTTTAGGGTGATTTTGTAGGAATCTTTCAGGGAAAGAAACCAACAAAATATGTGTGTGTTGTGAAAATTCGTGGTCCTTTGAACCTTGGAAGTCACCAAGTATTTATAGGGGTTGGAGAAGTGTTGAAGATGAGATCAAACACTTCAAGAAGCTTCCAGACTCCAAACTCTATTGGTTGGCCGGATGGATGAAGTTTTATCCCGAAAAGAGGTTGAAATCGACGAGGAAACTGTCATCTGCATGCTGCAGAGGGACAATATCTCGCGCGAGACACGCCATTCCGCGGCGAGATATTGTTCCTGTGGACAATTCTGTCCTTCCCTCGCTGTCTCGTATGCAGTTTAGTCCAAACTAACGGTGGTTAGTCAAAACTTAACGAAACATGACGAAATGGTGGATTTCTACTTCTTGACTCAAAGCGAGACTTAGAGTGGTATAAATTTGATCCGATGTGTTCAGAATGGGGTGTCTACAGAGCCCCTCGTCGACAAGTCTTATGAAAGAAGTCATGTCGACGATAGAAAAGATATCATTCTGAACATCGGGATGGTTGGGCCGCACGGCTTCCTACGTATCTCTATCGGAGAATCAGACCATGACGTAGTTTGACTCCAAAACACGAAAAGGCTACTTTAGGTATTTTGAAAATAATTTTGAAAATCGAGGAGATTTTTGTTTTTGAAAAGGTAAATTCATACTGAGAAATCAAATCAAGACCCAATTCTGAATATACCTGCCTGTCTGAAGATTCGCCTGTCTGGGCTCCGAACCTGCGGGGAAATATGTTAGAAAACAAAGGCTCACCTATCCGGTCCTTTGAGTCCTGTCGATTTTGTGACCATTCGCCTTTCTGGGCTCCGAATCGGGCTTTTTGTTGTTGAGGATGACGATTCACCTGTTTGGGCATTGAATCGGGCTTTTCTGATGACGATCCACCTATCTGGGTGTTGGACCGAGATTTTTTGATTTGACGATCCACCTGTCTGGGCGTTGGACCGGGCTTTTTTTTCTGATGACGATTTACCTGTCTGGGCGTTGGACCGGGCTTTTTTATTTGACGATCCACCTGTCTGGGCGTTGGACCGGGCATTTTTTTTCTGATGATTCACCTTTCTGGGCTCTGAATCATGTGGATTGAGTTGATTTTCGGATCAGTTGGTTTTCGGGCGACTGGTGCCGTACCGGGCAATCGTGCGTATGTCACGTTTGGCTCGTTTCGTGACTTGCGGTGCCAGTTTTTCCATGTTTCCTTGCTAGTGTATCATTTCTAAGGGTAAATGTGTCAAAATTTTGAATTTTGACATTGCGTAGACGCTTATTGTCGGGGACAATTTTGTCAATTTCCAGAAGGCATATCTCGCGCGATAAATCTTATCTCATGCGAGACTTGTACTGTCGGGGCTAATATAACAGCAGCTCCTCTTTTTAATTTGAAAACATCCTTTTCAAATTCCCTCCCTAGCTCGAGCCAAGGTCATTTTCTCTGCAATTTTTTGTGACTTGTTTGTTGATTCTTCCTTCCAATCAATTCTCAATCCCTCCTCCCTCCATAATCAATGGCTCAAGAAGGAAGAAATCCAATTTTGGGGAGTTATTTGCTAGGGAAGGATTATCCTCGCGACGACCTCACATTCGATAGGCACGTGCACATCTCCACCGCCGTTCGGGAAGGTTTGGTAAGAGTTTCTTTCCCACCTCTTGTTTCTCATATTGCATTGAGCTTGAACCCACTTTTTCTTGAATTCAAATTCCATCAATGGCCATTCTTTTCTTGTTATTGTCTATGCTTAGAACTAGGTTCCTTCTTGCATGTATTGATTTTGTGCATTTTGTTGGATGCTTGTTGCTGCATTGTGTTGTGATGATGTGTATCCGAAAATTTTCCCATTTTTTGTTTAAAAGAAAATCAACAAAAACGGAGTCGCCACGCCATTTTAATTTTGAGGGCCAAAACTTTGAAAAAAGCCCGAGATCAGAGATTTAGGTTCGGAGGTCATGTTACGCGTCGGGAAGGACGTTAGTGTGCACCCGACGCGCCTCGTAAAACGAGTCTTCCAAGCTGAAAATCATTTGTGTGTGTGTGTGTGTGTGTGTTTTGGCCAAAATAAGTTGAAACTCAGAAAAGTAAAAATTGGGATATCTTTTTAAGACTTTAAACTGATCCCATGATTTTTTGGAAGATTTTTGGATTGAGATTTGGTACTCAAAAGACCTTTTGAAGTTGAGAGCCATTTCTGCCAGAATGAAAAAGGCAGTGGACCTTTGATTTTGAAATGGATTCAAGGGTCTTAAAACTTCATAATCTGGATAAACTCAGAGAATGAAAGTTGTTCTAGACACCTTAAATAAAGTTTGTGCGAAGGAATTTTCCATTTTGGAGAAGATTTGAGGGGTCAAAACCTTCTGGAAACCTCAGATATGAGATCTGGATTCCCAGAAGCTGATGAACTAGCCTCTGAAAGAAAATTTGAAAAGAGGAGTTTTGCTCACCCAAAAAATAAAGTAAAAATATGTCTGGAAATCTCTGGATGTTGGCTACAAAAAGTATTTTGTAGTTAACACCAAATTCCAAGTTCATCTGTGTCCAAAAATTAAGACCATGGACTGAGGTCTGAGAAAATTGCTACTGGACAGCAACTTCTCGAGAAAGAAAATATGATTTTAAGGGGGGGTTTTGCATCCATGCTTGTCCCCATTTCCCTAGGTTTTGGTTAGTGATCACTAGACATTTTAGTGGTGAATCAACTATACCAAACCATCCTTGGGGTACATTAGGGCTAAGCATTTCATTTGCTTGGGAAGGGGATTTTTATCCTTTGAAAATGAGATTTTATGCTTGAAAATGGTTTTTAGGGTTTTGAAAATGAGTTTTCTTTGTGAGAAAGTAAGAAAACTTGAAAATAATTTTGATCTTTGTAGAAGATCCATGGAGATGGTCTTCCATGGTGATCTTCTTAGATCTAGAGCAAGAAGATGAAAGAACTACATTTTGTAGTTTGAAGATGCATGCATGGATGAGATTTAGGGTTAGGAGAAGGAGGGTTTACCAATCTTCCTTGTGTTCTTGAGTGTTTGGCTTGAGTGTATGAGTGTTTAGGGCTTTAATATGAGAGTGAGTGGATGAGCATGAGTTGGGAAAGATTGGAGAGAAAATGGTGACAATTCAAGTGAATTCTCACTGTTTTCTCTCTATATTTCGCCAGAGGTTCGGTGCAAAATGTGTTGTTCCTGCTTATTTTTGTGACTGGAGGGCTCAATTTATAGCCCTCTGGAAATTGCAAAGATGTCCGCGCGGATGGGGCCGCTTGGCGTGCCTTTGTTCATTAAATGCGGCTCCGGCTTTGGACAAGAAGAATATTTCTTTTCAAAATTCAAATTAATGACCAGTTTTTTTTGTTTCCGGCCATTGCTATATTTGGTTTTCTTCTTTTGTTTTGCTTTTTGAGATTCTTTTTGAGGTTTAGCCTTAAATAACAATGCCCATTTTACCCTCACTTTGTTAGAAAAGTTAGGATTGTTAGGAATTGTTAGAAATGTTATAACTTTCATTAATTTTCTAACGAAAATTCTAACAAGCTCAAATTGGAGCACTTACAGTAGCCCCTCGGCGACGGCGCTTTGAAGGAAGCGGGGTCGTCGATAAGAGTAAGGCTCCATATTTGGCTGGGATGATCAGTGATCGGGTGGCTGAACCTAGCGATAGGCTACCTACGTATCCCGAATGGGAATCAAGCCAGTCGTAGTTCGGGTCTTTGACCCTGGAGATGATGGCGTTTTAGGTGCCTCGAACCTGATGAGTGAGTTCGCGGTCGGTTCTTTGGAAAGGAACTCTGCTGGGGATAAGAGATGACCATTTTCGGTCGATGGCTATCCGCTCTGCTGGGGATAGGAATGACCATTTTCGGTCTCGGCCGGGATGATTGCGATTTATCGCTTTCCTAGTGATAGCGTCTTAGGTGCCTCAAACCTTGGAGATGGCGTTTTAGGTGCCTTGAACCTTGAAGATGGCTTTTTAGGTGCCTCGGACCTTGATGATGATGGCGTTTTAGGTGCCTCGAACCTTGGAGATGGCGTTTTAGGTGCCTCGGACCTTGGTGATGGCGTTTCAGGTGCCTCGGACCTTGATGATGATGCCTTGGACCTTGGAGATGGCGTTTTAGGTGCCTCGAACCTTGATTTGAAATGGCCTTTCGGTGGACTTCGTTTGCTGCCGAAGGAGAGGGTGACCGTTTTGGTCGAGGGGCTGGACCTAATGATAGGCTACCTACGTATCCCTAGTGGGAATCAAGCCCTTTCGTAGTTCGAGTTTTCCTCGAAATTTCGTTGGCTTTTGGGATTCCGTTAACTTTGCTGGGGATTTCGTTAGCCTTTGCTGGGGAAAATCAGACGTATTCGTCTGGGAAATCGGTCTTACGTTTGACTGCCGTTGGATGATTTTGATGAAAGATACGGGATCTCGTTATCTTTCTCAGGGAGATCGGTCTTACGTTTTACTGCCGGGGAAGATTTTGATGAAAGATACGGGATCCGTTATCTTTCTCGGGGCACTCGGTCTTACGTTTGACTGCCGGAGGATTTTGATGAAAGATACGGGATCCGTTATCTTTCTCGGGGCACTCGGTCTTACGTTTGACTGCCGGGGAAGATTTTGATGAAAGATACGGGATCTCGTTATCTTTCTCGGGGCACTCGGTCTTACGTTTTACTGCCGGGGGTGATTTTGATGAAAGATACGGGATCTCGTTATCTTTCTCGGGGCACTCGGTCTTACGTTTTACTGCCGGGGGTGATTTTGATGAAAGATACGGGATCTCGTTATCTTTCTCGGGGCACTCGGTCTTCCGTTTTACCGCCGGGGTGATTTTGATGAAAGATACGGGATCCGTTATCTTTCTCGGCACTCGGTCTTACGTTTGGCTTTGCCGGGGATGATTTTGATGAAAGATACGGGATCTCGTTATCTTTCTCAGGCACTCCAAATCTTACGTTTTTACTATTAGGGGTAATTTTGATGAAAGATACGGGATCTCGTTATCTTTCTCGGGGCACTCGGTCTTACGTTTTACTGCCGGGAAGGATTTTGATGACAAGGGGCTGACTTTGGTTAACTTTGTTAACTCTGTCAAGTTGGGGACTGAATTGCAGAGTCCTGAAATTTTAAGGGGCAAAAGGGTCATTTTGACCCTTGCAATCCTATCCGCGCGGATAGGAGCCGAAAGTCGTGGGTATTAATTAGGGCCAACGCCCTTTTCTTCTTCCCCATTCAGCTTTTTGAAATTGTCCGCAATTACGAGAGAGAGAAGAGAGAACCGAGGAAGGAAGCCATTTTTGGCCAAAAATCTTCAAAAATCCTTCGTTTTCTTCGATTTTGAGCAATGGAACACGGGGAAGGCGCTTTTCAAGGCCAAGGACGTGGCCCGGTGGCGGAGAGACGATTGGAGCTCGTCCGGATGAGGAGGCATTACAATCTTTCGCAATCGATTGCGGAGGAGCCCTACCCCGATGCTTGGCAACATTGGGCTTCGGATTCGAATCTCCGAACGGTATACTTTGAAACCCTTTGATCCCTTTGTTGATTTCTTGTTTGAAATTTGAATTTTAGGTGATTTTTGAATTTTTTTTTTTTTGAAATTGAATATTGATGTTCATTGTCTTTGAATCTTGATGATTATGTGAGTAACCCAAAAGGTGCATTTTGCTTGGGAAAAAGAATTTGGCATTTTCGCCATTTTTTTTTTAAATTCGAAAATTGCATGTGAAAATTCGAAAATTGTGATTTTTTTTTTTTTGAAATTGAATATTGCATGTTGATGATGATGATTTTTTTTGAAATTGAATATTGATATTGATGAATGATGCAATGCATGCATTTTGTTTGGAAAGAATGGGCATTTTGCCAATATGGGATGTATGTATGTTTAGGATATATTTTTTTTTGAAAAGTGGGACGGATTTTTCCTCCCGTTGTATGTAAGATGGATGATATGCATGTATGCATTTTTTTTTGGTGAATGCATTGGGATTTGCTGAAAACTGTTTTCTTTTATGCGAGAAAAATGGGGCTATGCTCATTGTATGCTGTTATGCTGTCGAAATTTTTTTTTTTTTAAATGCATGTGTATGCTTTCTTTTTTTTTGTGCAAATGCAAATGCAATTTTTTTTGACATTTTCTCTTTTTTTTTTTGCAGGGCGGAAACCGTTTTGTGACGGAGCAGCTGAACAAAATGAAGACTCGAGGATCGGTGGAGTCCGTGGTTGACTTGTGGGATCGGCTTCCGGATGCGGGCCGAGGAGCTTTGCCGAGTCCGAGACAGATTGTTGTTGAGACGGGGCTCTGGGAGTTCGTTGAGTGCTTGAGGGGGCTGGTCAAGTTCCCTAAGAGCAAGGGTTTGATGTTTGCTCTGGCGCAGCACTGGTGGGACGCGACCCACACCTTTCACTTCTTCTGGGGCGAGGCTACGGTTACGCCCTCCGATTACGCTGCGATTACGGGCCTGTCCTTTAATGGACGCAGCATTGAGTGGCGGGACGGCTATAGCGATGCTGATCTACAGGCTCTTCTGGGATTTTCCCCTATTCCCAAAAAGGGGATGGGGATGGAGTATGCGGTGGTCTACGGGAAGATTGTGGAGACCATTGTGAGTTACGAGGCTGGGGAGGAGAGGATAGGCGCCGATCAGATTGCCGTGGCCTTCTTGTGGTTTGCTTTTTCGAGCACCCTCTTTGGGCATGCCGAGGGACGGCGGTCTTTGCCTTGTTGAGGTCCTTGGAGGACATGGAGACGGCCGGAGATGTCTCGTGGGAGAGGCCGGGCCGGCGAGCTTTACTTTGTTCTCGATAGGTACAAGGAAGGTCGTGAGCTCTTTGTACTGCTTCGAGTTTGCCCTGGAGGTATAAGCTCTCTTTTTGCTTTCCCGCTCTCTTTTTTTTTTAGCACACACTTTTTTTTTTGGACTGGATTGATTTGATTTTTACCTTTCGCAGGTATGGGCGTTGGAGTTTTTCCACGTCACGGTGTGGCGGCACCGGCGGAGTACGTCGGGCGTATCCGGCCATGCAGCCTTGGTCCAAGCATGCCCGGAGAAGATAAGCTCCAGGGGGCGTACGACCCTCGTGTACGCGGATTGCCTTCCTTGACGGAGGCCGAGACAGATGAGGGGATGATATTCTTCCCCCGGGATCGCTTTGAGGTGGCGCCGGCTGAAGGGCGCCGAGATCCGGACTGCGTGCAATGGAGGATTTTGAGAGGTCTCGACTCGCGATGCATATTATCTGGGAGAGAGGGTGACGCGCCAGCATGGCGTGAATTCGCCTTTGAGGACACCGGTGGAGCCTCCCGCCGATATGATGCACCCGAGCGATCGGTCCGTGACCTGGGATGATTACCGAGCCGGCCAGCACTTCTCGGATTTCGTGGCGATTGAGCCATATGCGACATTCGTCTTGAGGAGGCTGAGGATGCCTCAGGTCCTGGATAGGGAGGGGCTTGGGATCCCGCGGTACCCTCGAACGGATTTTTCCTATATCCAGGATGGGGTCCGATTGAGGGGCTTCCACGAGCTTTCCGGCCTCGTCCGGGTATGAAGGTATGGCTTTTTACGCTTCTGCCTCTTCCCTTCTTTCTTTTGTTTCATCATCTTTAGCATCACTTCCCTTTTTTGACGCTTTTGCTTTTGTGCAGTTTTCGGAGGTGGTCGTCGAGAAGCTGACGAAGCAAGTGATCGGGGCCAAGAGATTCATCAGGAGGATGGTCGCTTGCGGGGCTCCTCATGCTAGAGCGAGGTGACCACGGCCGGCGCCTCGTCGACGGGAGGCTTCCCTATTCGCTCGTAGACTTCTTCGAGACTCCTCTCGTCTCCTCTCCTTGATCCCCGCGTGGTGCCGCTTCGGATCACGTCATTCTCGGGATCCACACGGCAGTGGACACGCGGCGCATGGCGGGTCGTCTTCGTACGTCCAGAGTCCGACGCCTTCACCTTCGGATACGATTTTTTCGCAGATCTCGGCTTGCCCTATCGAGCGTGCCGGTTGGTCCCGACGAGCCTCTTTCTCGGAGACGAGGACGATTCTCGAGCCCGAGATTTTCGTGGCTCCCGAGGAGGCGGGCCCGAGTCGCAAGAGGGGCCGGGGGCAGACATCGGGCACTGGAGACTCCGATTGATTTTTTTTTGAGATTTGAGATTGAGATTTAGATTTGTACAGCTTATGTACATTTTTTTTTTTTTTTATGGATGTAATAATTTAGGATTTTATTGATGTTTGTTTGTTTTTTTTTTTTTATGCACACTCTTTTTTTAGGAATGTAATAATTTAGGATTTTATTTTATAAATGCAATGCAATATGAATGCAGTGTTGCATGAGCCTTGTTTTTTTTTTTTTTGCAAGGGTGTTTGGTATATGGACTGATTTGGGGAGGTTTTTGCACAAGTTTCGAGCAACCGAGACGGAATATTCCTCTTTTGGTGTAGCAGCTTGGACTGTTGCAGATTTTTTTGGAAAGCAATCCTATCCGCGCGGATGGGGACCGCATCCGACATTGTCCTTTAATTTTGGTTCAGACTGGTCTTGCTTTATTTCAAATTCAAATATCCTCTTCAACCTCCACCCAAATGACCATTTTCGGGGAGAAAGAGAGAAAATCCATGGAAAACTTTAGAAAAGCTCCATCAAAATTGTCCCAAGAGTCCCAAATGTCATTCTTCAACAAGTTCAAGGATTGGTCCCGGGAAATCATGCATGAGAGGAGGTTCTTCTTTGAAGAAAGATACAAGGTGAAGTGCTTATGGTCTCTCAAGGAATTGATTCCGGATTATGAGCTTTTGAGAGCTTCTTCATCATTTTGGGATACTAGAAGGCATGTCTTTTGCCTTTCCTTCAACGAGATTGTTCCGACTGTCGAAGAATTTCGGGCCTTGCTTGGAGGTCCGGAGGTGGAAGAGATAGCGGTTCCTTTGCCCGGAGGGGCTTCTTTTGCTGACAGATTGTGCGTCCTCCTTCATCTTTCCCCGGAGGAAGCGCAAGGTATGATCCGCGGTCCTGATCATTTTGATATTTCCGGCCTTCCCGATAGGTTTAGGGGCCTAGGCTTGGTGGATGATGCCTATTGGGATGCCTTTGCACTTTGTATGTTTGGCACCCTGTTCATGGTCTATTCCTTTGGGATTTGCCACCGGTCTTTGCTGGATGTCGTCGTTCACCGGCCGCCCGGGCGAGAGATGTCATTCCTTTGATTCCGGGGGAGACTCTTCATGCTCTTGATAGCTGCCACCGGAAGACGGTATATGCACGGGGCAGCCTGCCTCTTGACCCCGTGGGCGATGGAACGTTTGGGGGTTCTTCGGGAAACCTACGATATGATCGTGCCTTGGACTTTTGCCAGAGGGGGTTGCGGTGGATTTTGATGATCGTGGCTCGTGGGAGCGTTGGATGGCGGGTCGCTGCATCAAGATATCGATGGTCGGTGCCTTGTTGGCGGGTGGAGACTCGGCAGAGTGATTCGAGGATGGGTCTCCCGTGGTCATGCTTCCGGGGCTTTCTACCCTAGCTTCTATATTCCGGCTTTAGTCCCGAGACAGCTTTGGCTTAGAGCAGGGTTCCCTTGGAGGGCTTTGATGATATAGCCACCTGGTGGTGGCTCTTGTTTCTATGGATGATCCCTCAGTTGTTTCCATTTCTTTCCCGAGCATGGAGGTATGATACCTTTCCTCCTCGGGTTATTCTCGAGCGTCCGAGACCGGTGTTCCCCGACCACTTGTTACTGGATTGGTATGAGAGGCATCTCGGGAGAGACTCGAGGTGGCTATTTTGAGACGGCGTGAGGCCATTGTGGGTGCGGAGGACCCGATCAAGCTTCGAGAGGAGGAGGGCCGAGGCGAGGGCCAACCCTCATGACAGGAGCGGAGACGCTGTGGACCGATTATGAGGCTTACGTCAAAAGACAGGAGAGGAGGGCTCCTATGCTACCGGCTAGGTTACAGGGAGATGAGAGATGACGCCAGGGCTACTAAGGCCCTGACGGCAGAGGCCGGTTTGATAGACCCCGTCCCTATACCGCAGAAGCTTGAGTAGGAGGAACACCGACATTTTTCCTGCTCGTAAAAGAAGACCTCGAAGGGGGAAGAAGAGGAGAGGCCAAGCACGAGTGGCTTGGAGTGACTCGAGGTTTCAGAGTATCCCTTTCTTGTCATGGCGCATACATTAGTTTGATTATGTATCTTAGTTTTCTTTTTAGCAGTTACAGTTGTAGGAATGAATCGGGCTTAGACTCATCAAAGAGCTTTTAATTTGTAATGAATATTTGAATTGCTTTAGAGTTTTGAGACGCTTTCATGGTCCGATCAATTGTATTGATGCCAAAGTATGACTTTTATTTGTGCTTTAGACCGAACCGTTTCCGCCGCCTACGTTCCTCATTTTGAGGAGCTCAGTCTTCGTAGTTCAACCCCGGTGAACTCTTTTTTTTTTTTTTTTTTGTTGTTTTTTTTTTTTGTTGTTTTTTGTTTTTTTTGTTGTTTTTTGGTGCAACCACTGTTTTTTACCTAGGCCGCCACTTTTCTGGGTTTCTAACCTAGTTGGGTATTACTCTTTTAGCACTCTTTTTTTTGTTTTTTTTTTTGTTTTTTTACGCGTAGTATCTGCAGCCTTGTCACCATTCACTTTGGGTGTACAAAGGGATTTCCGTCGAGGTCTGCAAGTTGCATGGCTCCTCCGGAGAAAATCTTCCGACGACATACGGCCCGACCCATACAGTGCTCCCATTTGCCGAGGGGGTTGATACTGGATCGGGGCTTTTCTTTTAAAATCTAGATCCCCTTCTCGGATTTCCCGATGCTTTTACTTTCTTGTCGAAGGCTCTAGCCATTCTTCCTTGGTAGGCCCGGATGTGTTCCATGGCCTTCAATCGGCGTTCGTCTAGTAGGGCCAATTCGTCATGGCGACTCGGGAGCCATTCGACCTCGTTGATCCGGCTTTCCAAAGAAGATACTGAGCGAGGGTATTTCCTAGCTCGATTGGGAGTACTGGCTTCCATTCCGTATGTGAGGGCAAACGGTGTTTCCCAGCTTGCCGTTCGATCGATGTTCTCAGAGCCCCAGAGTGCCAGTGTAACTTCTGGGCTAATCTCTCGCCTTGTACACCCATTTTCCTGATGATATTTTCCAGAGTCTTGTTTGTCGCTCGACGGCTCCGTTGGTTTGGGGCCCGTAGGGAGATGACTTGTGACGGGTTATTCGAATTCCGCCAGCTTTTCACATTCCCCTTCGAAGTGGGATCCATTATCTCGAGATGATTTCGGGCAACCCGTATTCCGCACATGATGTTTTCTTTGATGAAGAGGGCAACTTTCCTTGAATTGAGGATTTTGTAGGACTTTGCAGAGCATCCTTTCCGATTCCTTCGAAGAAATCGCCAATCATTGGCGTCTCTTTAGGCTCTTCCAGCCTCCCAAATTCACGCTCGTCAAAATCTCTTCTAAGGCACTGGGCTCGATTTTCCTTTTTCCGACAACCCGCTTAAAGATTTTTTTTTTGTTGTTTGATTTTTTTGTTTAATGTGTCTCTGCTTCTTTATCTAATGAATTATTATTAAATTTTTTTATTAATTAATTCATCATTAGTTAAAGTGGCAATCAAGGGATACCTGAGAAGGTTCGTCATTTCATTGAAAACGAAAAGGGGATACGGCTTGCTGCGCATGCACTCGTAGTCTTCGTGCGTAAGGCCACCTGGACGACCCTAGAGACTCGATCTTAACAAAGAGAGACTCGGGAGGACTTGTCCTAGATTGACACAAAGGGACTGGGACCAATCCAAGCTTGGTGATCATTTCTTCCTTGGTCGCGGACTGCCCGAGAGGTTTTCCCAATTTTTTAGCGGCTTTGCTATTGGTGGCCCATGACTCGAACTGTGGCCGTTTTTTGTTTTCCTTTCTCAATTGCTGCTATCATCTCTTGACCGAGCCGAGATCAATCAGTCCGGCACTGGACTTCTTCTTCGAACAATTGCCGCATAACCGCACCATCCCAATCATCCGAGGGAAATTCCGTGGCCTTAGCTTTTGGCATCGCGGTCGAATTCAAAGTTTCGGATCTTCCCGGGCAAGAGGGAATAGTGGTTGTGAGCTTCTCGAACTGCTCCACTGTGTCGCACAGCCTCCGAAGGTATACTCACTCTTCTACGGCAAACTGTAGCCCCAGGTATTCTTGGGTAGGTCCAGGAACATTCTCACGGACCCTGGGTTAGCCTTGGTTCCTTCCGAACTTGTTGAGGTTATCTTTGTAGCTTTTAGCCATCCCGCCGTAGGAGCTGGCCTACGTGGATGTTTCCTGGTCATGTGTGGGACCCTTTACAAAGTAGTCAAACTCAAATTAGGACTCAAGTGGAGAGTAGGGGATTTAGTGGTAATGTTTGGGATCGGGACCTTTTCCTCGTGGGCAAGCCTTTCAAATCTTTTTCCTTTGCAGCGGTGTCCACCTGTGGAGGCCTCGTATCCTGTGCCGTAGGCGAGCGTATTCTGTCCTTTCACTTCGATGAGTTTGTGAGTTCCTTTGTTGGTGCTTCCCCTGAGGCCATCGAGGCCGGAGTAGATAGCTCATTTTTCTCATCATTTTCAAGACCGGTGGGATTTTATCCCGAGTGCGACCGTCTGTGAGATTCTATGTTGCACACTTGGGCCTTGGGAAGCTCGACCAGTGAAGCCCGTTAGCATGTGGACCTTCCTCGTCATGTTTGGATTTCCGTAACATTAGGTATTCCCGGGCCCGTATTCGGTCGCCTTCTTAAAGTGACTAAATCTCCGTGAAATGGTCGTCGGATCCCCATTCTGAGACGGCAATTTCTACACACTCCGGGGTGGAGGCTTGAGAGCGACTCCGCTTTGACTTGGGTGCGGCCAAGGTCTTCCCGAAGCGAGGGCATTGAAAGTAATCGGGATGTCGATAACCTCGGGAATTCCCACAGGTATCAATTTCTCGTCCAAAACCAGTAGGTCTAAAGTAGCAACTCCGAGGAATTTGCTCGGGATGTTGAAATGTAAGCT
>JAFEMH010006354.1:62500-126906 GCA_022495995.1 Adenophora triphylla var. japonica | reverse complement strand
GATACCCAACAAAGACAATAGCTTTCTCAATAAAGGGCCATGCCACCAAAGATACTCAAGAACCAGCCGCCCGCCTCAAAGTCCTCCTGCACGGCCCTAAATCTTCAAACGTAGGAGTGATTTCGCCACATGAAAAGATGTACACACATTCCTCCGTACGTCCTGTAACTCAGACGCGGCTCTCAAAAGATCCCAACTGCATGAGCTCCTTCAAAGCCCAAATGTATTTAATCCCGTAATGTAGCCTTCGAAAAACCTCTTCTGTTTCCGCCGCGCGTGGTTCCGTACCCACGCATCGAAAGCCGTCCAAATATCGCTCTCGCATCCGAGACGATAACTCGGGAAAGTGGAGCCAAGGTCGGGCGCGAAGAAAACCTTAAGAAAAAGGGAAAAGAATTCCGCCAGATGAACAAAGCAATGCGCAAGCTTTTCTCACCACCGCAAAGCCGAAACCGGCAATTTAAAGAATTGAAATCTGGGCCAGTCCTGGCCGATTCTCTCGCAGCTTGACTTGTCAACTCGCCGCCAAACGCCTCTTTAAATTGGAAACATTTTAAACCATGCCCTCGTTTCACTCCTATGAAATTGGCAGGCTCGTCTCGATTTCATTCAACCAATGTCAATATCCCTTCCGCCTGTGCTCAAAAGTGTCAGCTAAGGTAAATAATTAAAAATTAGTGCATACATGCTTAATTTTTGACCCGTTCAATTTTTAATGCATTTCTCTTTTTTATTTATTTTTGATTAACCTATTTGCTTATTTGCCGAAAATAATGTAAGGTGATCATAGAATAAATATGGCTGGCATCAGTTCCGGGCCCCCACCCGCGCTTTTTTGCAAATACATAGCTCAAATCAAAATTTGTTCTCGACAAATACATACATTTTGTCTAAACAAAGCAAAGAAGAAAGAAAGGTGAAAGAGGGGACTACTCGAGTCCCGCTCGTTTCACATCCGTACACTCGACGTATCAAGCTTCCGCCGTGCCGGATCTGCCGCAAACAAAGAATTCGCCAGCTCCTCCAAATGGGAATAGGCAAAGGGCCTCCTGGAGTACGCGAACTCGAGGACTCTCTCGCGCCCGGGCGCGTACAAGTTGGAGCTCCAAATCCACTCGCTTCCGCCTGCGAACCGGGTCAAACCCCGATAAAGTCCTCCCCACCAACCGTCGCAAGGAGCAAAGTAAATCTCTCTGCCTTAGACGGCCCCCGATCGCGGACGTCCACGCTTCCTCCGGAACCGCACTGCATTTAACTCCACGAGTCTCCTAGCATAGGCGGACCACTCCGTCCACCAAATCCTTACGGTTTACTGCATTTAACGTACGCCGCATACCCGCGAACCAGAAAAGCCATCGTAAAGGCAAAAGTACAGATGCATGCATCATGCGCAGTGAATGCTACTATCAAATGCGTAAAATCAAAAAAAGGGTGCTCACCGCATCATTGGGGTCCGCCTCAGATCACGGCCTCTGCCGCCCGGAGGCCGGATCACAAGTCGCCACGCGAACCGGTCGCCCGCCGTACGCTAGCCTAGCTCGCGGGACAGAAAATCTCGAGGACCTCCAGTGACCTCTCGCCTCTCTATGCCGCACTCCGCGGCCTCGCCCCCATCTCAAGAAAACATCATAGGCGGCTCCCGCTATGATGCACTGCAGTAAGCATACGCCCGTAAGGTACCCCTCCACCATCAATCGGCATCTCCTGGGATGCTGCATGTACAAAGGAGGATCCACCGGCACCAAGGGAAGAGACCCCGCCTATGCCGACGAGTCACCCTCTCCCCCAAATAGCATACACGGCGTCACAGTGAAGTCCCACCAGGAGCTTCCGCCGCCGTGTAGTCTCGCTGGCACCCTGCACCGCGACATGATCAAACCTACTCCACCAGGTCAGCTGGATCCTCCTCAGAGAACTCCTGTGTTCAGCGCCAGCAGATATCTCCTCGTATGACACTCTCGAAAGTGCCAATCTGTCGAAGAGACCACCCTCTTCGCCTTCTTCCGCCAAACCCAGCATGGCAAAAAGGGAACAGGGGACGGCACGGCTCCTCGATGTCCCAAGCTCTGCGGACCGAACACCTCGTAGAGCACCTGCAATCTCTGCCAAGAGAATGGAAAGTTATGTCGCCTACAAAGCGTATACATACGAGTACATAAAAGAGGCAAGGAAGAGAAAAAGCACGTAAACTTACATCCAAGACAGCGTGAAGCAAGCCTAAACTGAGTGCTCCTCTCCCCGCGAGAACCTGTCCAGGGAATGGTAGAGCTCGGCCAGTCCAGCCTCCCCCCACGCGAACCCCTCCTCACGGCATCCAAGTCTACCAGCCACCCGAGCAGAGGGAAGTGACAAGACGTACGTCCGAAGTTCGGAACCAAAGTCAGCTGACAAATAAGAACCTAAAGGAACCCTCGAGTTGGACGCTCCGCGGTCATCCTCAAGGGACCCAAATGCAGATAATCAGCGACACCTTCCTCAAATGATTCTCCATCGGCATGTACCGAATGCCTAAGCCCCCTCGGCATCGGTAATATTCATTACTGCTCACTAAACCCAGCAGCTTGCATAATCAAGGCTTCCGGTGGTGTAACCATCAACTCACACCCGCCGTGTTGCCATAAGCTCCAAGCAACCCAGTTGATAACTGCAAAAGAAATCCGTGGGGAGTCACTCGTTGCTCCCCATCCGAAATGGAAAGCGCTGGGTCGTATCCCACTCAGCCATTTCGCTCAGCACATACCATGTGACTCGCCCTCGGCGTAGATCACTCTGCTTCGCTGGGTAGCCTACGTGACTGATAAACCCATGCCTAACCCGGAAGTCAAGCACTACCAGCCATGCGGACTCCTCTCTCCCTCTCGAGCCACGTCCGGGGATAATGCCCCACAATGCTCGGCACCGCTCAAAGCGCACTCCCGACTCTTCTGCTGTTATGAGTACTAATCGTCCGTCCCCGTCCCCTGCTGTGCACAAAACAAGACAGAAGCATAACGCTCACCGTAAAATGCACCAACGCATGTCAAAAGGATGCAATGCAGATATGGTTCTCTATTCATTTCCCTATCTATATTCAAATCATTTCAAAACTCCGTCGAATCCGGAACTTTCCAAAACATTTCGAAAATCCTCCGCTGAATCTCCGAATCTAAAATCTTTTCGAAAACTCTCCGTCGACCGAATCTTTCAAATCATTTCGAAACTCCGTCGAATCCGGAACTTTCAAAACATTTCAAAAACTCCGTCGAATCCGGAACTTTCTCAAATTCTTTTCGAATTTTTCTAAAATTTCGTCATCCCGTCCCCGAATTAAAGCTTTTACTTTCTTAATTTTGGAAAATGCATCTAGACATGGAATTTTGCAACCAAAATTTTTATGTCATCCACCTACGATGTCAATTGAACTACATCCTAGTCAATTTTGACAACGTATCTACATAGCAAAGTCAAAAAGCTCCCACCCGGGGCACCAAAATCCTTGTTCATTCCTTCCTAACAAATTTCTTAACATTTAAAGAATGCACATTCTTAAAATTAATGGAATTTGTAGGAAGCTTACTTGTCTTTCGATCCCTCCTCGAGTTGTGAGCCTATCCCTCGCCGGATAAAACTCCGCCGGATTCAATGAAAGAGTGGTGGTTCGAATGGTCCGAACTAATCGAGTTCTTTCGTCATCGGTCCCTTCCATGACGAGCCATTGGTCCTCCTTCACCCTCCATAGCAAATTTCACAAATTCGGAAAGCAAACCTTGCAATTTGGGTTGAATTTTTCTCCTTTCTCTCTCTCTCTCGCCGGCAACAATGGAAGAAAATGGCCTCTTTTCCTTCCCAAATTTCGGCATTAAAAAAGATTTCGGAAATTCAGAAAAGTCCGACTGACTCTTACCGCACCAGAAAATTTTTGCCCCTTTGCCCCTCAGCCTTACGCAATCCCAATTTTACCACTTTTGGCCCCCAAAAGTGTAAAATTTCCAGCTAGACATTTCTAACACCCTATCCGAGGGTAAATCAAAGTTAGTTCTCACTAACGCTCGTCTCTCGACGTTAAATTCACCAGCTTGACATTTGACATTCCAACGTCCAACCATGTCTCCGGACATTCCAAGTTACTATTCCGTCTCCCGACGTTAAAATTTAATAATGGTCTTCACCATTAAAGTCTCAACCGCGACCTTTCACGGTCCGATCTCAATCCTCAATCGCGACCTTTCACGGTCCGATTCCAAGTCTCAATCGAGACCTTTCACGGTCCGATTCCAAGTCTCAATCGCGACCTTTCACGGTCCGATTTCAATTCAATCGCGACCTTTCACGGTCCGATTTCAATCTCAAGTCTCAATCGCGACCTTTCACGGTCCGATTCCAATTCTCAATCGCGACCTTTCACGGTCCGATTCAAGTCTCAATCGCGACCTTTCACGGTCCGATTTCAATTCTCAATCGCGACCTTTCACGGTCCGATTCCAAATCTCAATCGCGACCTTTCACGGTCCGATTCCAATCCTCTATCGCGACCTTTCACGGTCCGATTCCAAGTCTCAATCGCGACCTTTCACGGTCCGATTTCAATTCTCAATCGCGACCTTTCACGGTCCGATTCCAATTCTCAATCGCGACCTTTCACGGTCCGATTCCAAATCCTCAATCGCGACCTTTCACGGTCCGATTCCAAGTCTCAATCGCGACCTTTCACGGTCCGATTCCAAGTCTCAATCGCGACCTTTCACGGTCCGATTCCAAGTCTCAATCGCGACCTTTCACGGTCCGATTTCAATTCTCAATCGCGACCTTTCACGGTCCGATTCCAATTCTCAATCGCGACCTTTCACGGTCCGATTCCAAGTCTCAATCGCGACCTTTCACGGTCCGATCTCAAATCCTCAACCGCGACCTTTCACGGTCCGATTCCAACTCTCAATCGCGACCTTTCACGGTCCGATTCCAAGTCTCAATCGCGACCTTTCACGGTCCGATTCCAAATCCTTAATCGTGACCTTTCACGGTCCGATTCCAAGTCTCAATCGCGACCTTTCACGGCCCGATTTCAAGTCTCAATCGCGACCTTTCACGGTCCGATTCCAAGTCTCAATCGCGACCTTTCACGGTCCGATTCCAAGTCTCAATCGCGACCTTTCACGGTCCGATTCCAACTCTCAATCGCGACCTTTCACGGTCCGATTCCAATTCTGTCGCGACCTTTCACGGTCCGATTCCAAATCCCTAATCGCGACCTTTCACGGTCCGATCTCAAGTCTCAATCGCGACCTTTCACGGTCCGATTTCAAGTCTCAATCGCGACCTTTCACGGTCCGATTCCAAGTCTCAATCGCGACCTTTCACGGTCCGATCTCAATCCCTAATCGCGACCTTTCACGGTCCGATTCCAAGTCCCTAATCGCGACCTTTCACGGTCCGATTCCAAGTCTCAATCGCGACCTTTCACGGTCCGATTCCAAATCCCTAATCGCGACCTTTCACGGTCCGATCTCAAGTCTCAATAGCGACCTTTCACGGTCCGATTCCAATCCTCAATCGCGACCTTTCACGGTCCGATTCCAATCCTTAATCGCGACCTTTCACGGTCCGATTCCAATCCTCAATCGCGACCTTTCACGGTCCGATTTCAATCCTTAATCGCGACCTTTCACGGTCCGATCTCCAATCCTTAATCGCGACCTTTCACGGTCCGATTCCCAGTCAATCCCGACCTTCGCGGTCCGACCTCCACTCTCCTATCGAGACCTTCGCTGTTCGTCTCTTCGGCAACAGCAATAAGCCCGAACCCCAAGGCACGAACGCCTTACAACAATCCCTCTTCGGCAACAACAATAAGCCCGAACCCCAAGGCACGAACGCCTTGCAACAATCCCTCTCCGGCAATAGCAATAAGCCCGAACCCCAAGGCACAAACGCCTTGCAACAATCCCTCTTCTAAGAAGCAATAAGCCGAACCCCAAGGCACGAACGCCTTGCAACAATCCCCTCTTCGGCCATCCTCGTAAGCCCGAACACCTTTTTCACTTCAGCAAGTGAACATTCATCTCCCGACCGCCGGTCGTAAGCCCGACCGTTTCCACCTCGCCGGCACGCAATAAGCCCGCACAACAATCCCTCTTCGGCCATCCAGTAAGCTCGAACGCTCATCCCTGCAGGATAAACCCGGGCAACAGCAATAAGCCCGGCACCCAAGGCACGAACGCCTCGTCGGCATCGCAACTCCGGTTTGAGGCGCCACACGCCCTCGAAGGTTTCAAGTCCTGTGTTCGAGACGCCTCCCAACGGTCTCCATTCAGGTACGTGTACCCTCGCGAATGGTCTCATCCGAGGTTTAAACGCCTCCTAACAGTCTCGCTCAGTCAAGGTCCCTACGCGCGGCCCTCGCCCTTTTTCGAACTACGATCGGCTTGATTCCCGCTCGAGATACGTAGGAATCCTTTTCGCTAAGGGTCCGGCCGGTGACCGCCTGTGTCTCCTTTAAAGTAAGGCATCCCGATTTGGATCCTTATCTTTTTCAATCGACCCCACCTCCTTCGGAGGAGACGTCGCCGAGGGCTAGCCGTAAGTACCCAAATCCGGATCGTCCAAATCCGTCGGAAAGTTAACCGAAATCCGTTAACCGGCCCGCTTCCAGGTTAACCGGAACTCGTTAAACTCCCGTTGCTGTGCCAACGAGACGTCCGGATCGCCCGTGCATCCCGACGTCCGAACCGTACTTAGCACGTGTCATCTCACGTAAAAGTATGGCTTTCACGAAAACGCATTTTAGGCACTTTCCGGGGCATTTCGGACATTTCTGACCGTTATTTTAAAACGGACAAAACCGGGACCTGAGAACAAATTCCCATGAAGGCGGTGACTCGAGAGGGGCACGTGGCGGCCATGCCACCTCCCTCTAGTCACCCTTCAATCAAATTCAAAGGGAAAAGACCAAAATGCCCTGGTTTGCAAGCCAAGTCCTGGGACTCACCGTGCACATTTTACGAAATTGCCCAGCAAGTCCTTCAAATTCTCAAAATACCACAAAACCCCCCTGGATTCGAGCCAAGTCCGTCAGGACTCCTACGCAAATTTCACCTATAAATAGAAATGGCCGTCAAAGCCAAAGGGATGAGTAAAATTTACCCCCAAAATTTCACCACCCCCACGGTCCAAACTGGTTTCACCCCTTCCGAGCTCCCGTTCGTCTCGATTCGCGTGAAACCTTCGTATTTCGATCAAATACGCACCTTACAACTTCGAAACAACCTTTCGAATCACTTTCCGTGTCCCGTACACACCTCCCGAGCCAAAGGAGTCGACCCTAGCCATAGGTATAACTCCCTCTCTCTAAATCTCTCGTTCCGTCTCGGTTTACGCGCCAGTCGCTATAACCGTTTCGAACGTCGTTATCGAAATGTAGACGCCTCCGTCTAACGGGGTCCGATACGTTTTAGCCCTCGATCCTCTTCTCTTTCCGTAAGAGAAGTAATCACGGGTTAAAACGGCGTTCCGACCCCGTTCCGTTTACTTTTATGTCATTTACCATTCCGGATCGATCGATCCGTTGATCGTCATTTACAATTCCGAGCCGTTTGGCCTCGTTGATCGTCATTTACAATTCCGAGCCGTTTGGCCTCGTCGATCGTCATTTACGAATCCGGATCGTTTGATTCCGTTGACACTGCTTTAAATACTGTCATTTACAAGTCCGATCCGTTTGGATCGTGATAGTATTTACTTTTCAAAGTCCGAGTCGCAACCCGATTCGTTGATCGCATGTCATTTAATACGCATTTTTCCCGTAAAAATCGTTAACAATGTAATGCCCGGTTCAAAACCGGAGTTCGTCCGTCGAACTCTCTTTCAAAACGCGCGAAATGACGTTCGGCCTCCGAACGCTCATCTTCAAACTCAAAGCCGCCATTTGACACTTAAAATCATTTAATACGCATTTTTCCCGTAAAAATCGTTAACAATGACTCGCACGGTTCAAAATCGACGTTTGCCACGCAAACGCTCATTTCAAACTCAAAGTCGACGTTTGCCACGCAAACGCTCATTTCAAACTCAAACCGACGTTTGTCATTCAAACGCTCGTCTTTTCAAAAGTCACCTAATCAACGTTTGTCATTCAAACCAAGATTAAGCTTGTCATTCAAGCCTCCATTTCAAAAGACACACACACACACACACACCCTATTTCGAGAAAGGTAGAAAGACTCGTCATGCGAGGCGTTTCGGGCGATCTCGTAATACTCTACCCGAAACGTAACTTGACCTCCGAACCTAACAATCTCTGGTACAAAAAAGCTTTTTACTCGTTTTTGCTGCTAATAAAAATGATCCCCCGTTTTCAAAGCCTTTTCCTAAGTTTTTGCTACCAATAAAAACGACACATTTTCACAAAAGCCGTTTCTCAACGTTTGGGCTCAAAATACAAAAACCGCGTGGCGACTCCTCATTTTGTTCCTTCCCATGAAGCGAGGTCTCAGACACCAACCCCTCCGCGAAAGACAACCGCCTTTTTCGCGCCCCCCGCCCGCGCGCGAAAAAGATCGGGTAATTTCAGAAGGGCACCACCAGGAGTGGAGCCTGCGGCTTAATTTGACTCAACAGGGGCTATTGCAGATCTTTCCATCAGGATTTCTTTGGCAATCTCTTGCTTAATCCAACCATTTTCATCATCTGCGATGGTCGGTCCACCGACCTTACAAAGGGGTGAGTCAAATTCCATTATGCCCACAAGTCTTGAATCACCAAACTCGACCATGTTGACATTCGTGTTGTTGTTTCTAGGAAATGGGTTACTGATAGTATTGGGCCCTTCAGGAACCTCTAACCTCCCTTGTTCAATCAAACTTTGGATTGCCTTTTCGTGGGGACGCAATCATCCGTCAGTGCCCACTGGTATCGATTAAAGGCACAATGCTTGGAAGTATCCAAAGGAGCATTGGGGTTTCTAGGCTGATAACTTTCCAAAGGCCGGAGCAAACCTTCTCTCACCCAACCTCTGAAGATGTCACTCAAAGGCATCCCAAAGTTTCTCAAGTCTTGGAGCCGGGATCTGGATGCATCAGGTTTCTTGGGAACAAAGGAAGTGGCATCAAGCATGAAGCCCCCGTCCCCGCATAGCTAATCACTTCTTTACCTTTTGGTTGGGCAGGAGCTGTGTTGGAGGTGGAAGAAACCCGGTATCGTAAGGTGTGCGACGGTCGAGCTGCCGATTGTAAGCCTTTTCGAACTTAGCCCGGAATTAACTATTGCACGCAAGTCGGCGTAGGGGAAGGACCGAGGGAAGATCTCAAATGCGGCTTCAAGCATGACGAAAGATGTCTAATCGCTCCTCGTCGGAGGGAGGAATGGCCATTTCACTAAGCTTCGTGTTCCACCTTTTATAGAAATCCCCAATATTCTCATCGTGGCGCCGCACCGTTGTCGCCAGTGTCAACTCGCCTTGTTTCCCATTCCAAGTTGGCTTTATACTTATTTGTGAAAGTACTGTAATCTGTTCCCAAGTAGCCCTAGCTTCAGTGCAATCGGAAAAACCATTTCAAAGCCCCCGACTTCAAAGAGAGATCAAGTAGTCACCAACTTGGTTTGTGCATCCCTTGGCTTTCATTGCCAAAGTATAGGTGTCCAAGTGAGTTTTAGGGCACGTACTTCCATCAAACAGTTCGAGATTGGGCATTACGAACTTGTGAGGCAGGGGTACAATCGAGTCGGGATCTGTAGGCCGAAGAGCAGTGTTCTTTTTGACGGTCAATTCAGTGATCTGCACTTTCATTTCCTTGTGTTGCTCCATAAACCAAGCCAATTGGGGATCCAAAGGTGGAGCTGTCGTGACCCAAACCGTGGACCTACTTGGCCACTTGTACGGGACGCGAACTGGAGACGCCAAAATTTTAAAAACTTTTTCGAAATGTCCTTTCTAAAAATTTGATATAAAAACCTGTTTAACTTTAAAGAAAACTTGAAAACAACTAACTTTAACTTAAACATCCCGCTACAAACTAGGGGCATCTCCACTTGGAGGAAAAAGGGAACAACACATAAACTAACTTATTTACAACCTTTATAAAACTTAACACTTCAAAGTTTTAAACCAAAAGTTTATTTTTACACAAGCTCCACCACGGAGATAACAAATATAACTACAACACTTTAAAATACTAAAATATTATAGCTACAAAAACTGTCTCGGTATACTACTCCTGGTTCACATTTATATAATGTAACCATTTCCAAATCTTACCCAAATCATAACCCCAACCGGCGTCCTCCTCAACCGGTCCTATATCCCGGCTCGCCCTCGTCTAAAAGCAAGAAAGGGGACGGGATGAGAAAAATCTCAACAAGTTATTATATATGCAACAATATGATATGCATTACATAATAAGCATTCATGGTTCATATAATTAATACTTTATCACACAAAAGAAGAATATACTTATAACATCACATAAGTGCATAATTTAACACTTAGGAAGGATACTAGCCAAGGTTTAAACACAAGGGTCATCCGACTTTGAGCAAGCGACGCAATTGATGAAGCGGTTCGGAACCATAACCAAATCAAGATCATAGGGACTCCGACACGCGGCCGTATCCCGGTGCAACTAGAACCATCTCCATAAAGAAGATGCCGGTTCACTAATCCCATCCACGGCCAACGATGGAGGGTAAAATGCGGGTTACCAATGTATGAATTATAATGAACTTGGCTCGGTGCCATTATAATTCCATAACATTGCCCGACAACCAAGTACCCAAACTTTGGACTTTAACTAGTTAAACACAATAATAACATATTTGTTTAACCAAATAACGTATGATCCAAAGTAGGGATACATACTCCACCAAAACATTTATAAAATAGCAACATCATAAAGTATTCGCCATATTTAGCACTAAGGCTACCAATACATGATTCAATCCAAAGCATCTTAGGCATTCCAAAGTAGGGAATCCTATAAATTACATTCCAATTGATTTAACAAACTCACAATATGTATTACAAAGGTCTACGCCTTTACTATAATAAGTCAACACATAAACTATAACAAGAAATATTATATCTTAGGCTTTAAGAGTTTTAGCGTTGTCTTATACTATGATTAAGGTGTCTTTATGAGGTTAAAATGGTCTAAGTAATTAAGTAAGAATAGTTTAGGAAATAGGTTTGGGAACAGGCCCGCGCGGCCGCCGTGGCTTGGAGCGCGGCCGCCCTAAGTGGCGTAAAATCATGTCCATTTTTCCTTTAACGAGCGCGGTCGCTCTAGCCGTAGCGCGGCCGCTTCGTGTCCTTGTTTCCGGATACGAATTGTGAGCCAACCGCAGATTTCTAACCCAAAAGTTCTAACACTTTGATAGCACAAATGTTCACAATCCAAACTATAAAACTCCCTAATTTCTTCACTATAATTTACTCAATACAACCCAACTCTTTAATTTCAAAAGGAATGTTAAAATCTTCACCCAACAATCATTTACCCATTTCAATTCAATGAAAGTTCCTAATTCTACTAAACACCCAAATTAGCAACCCTACAATTAACTTGACTAGGTTTCACAATTAACAATTACACTTCAAAAATCAATTGTAACATATCTATATGAGCATGCATAGAAGGGAAACATAACAACTTGCAACTCACAAAGGTCATTCAACTTATTTTTCATTTATTCTAAAACCCCAAATAAAATGTTTCCAAAACTCTTTCACCACAACTAGCATAAATATGACCAAACCTCAAATTAACCATTCCAACTCCATCTCAAGCTTCAAGGAAGGGATTCTAATTCACCAAAACACCCACTTAACAAACCCACATATTAGTAATTTCTTCTTGCTCATTTAAATCCTAATTCCTTTCATTCCCAAGTAAATAACTTGACTAAATTCACAAATAACAAGTATAACATAACCCAACCCCAATTCACTCAATCCAACCCATTTTAATTCAAGGGAGAGGTTCTAAATCACCAAACAACTACTTCAACAAACCCATCTACTAGAAATTCTTCCTACTCATAAAAACCAAATCCCTTTCATTCTCAAGTAAATAATTTGTCTAAAATTTCAAACAACATACATATTCCAAGAAATTCATCAAAAGCAACAAGATGAACATGCAAAGAAAGGAATTATAATAACTTGCCCAAAATTATGCCGAAATAAAAAGACGATCCGATCGGCTCCAAATGTTCCCCTCGGCTCCCCGATCGCTTTGCCGCAGACGAATCGAAAAACGGAACATCGGTTGATTTTCTAGAATTTTTGGAAGAAATGAATCAAAAGGATTTTGGGACGGAGGAAGTAATTCTTTCTTTCTCTCTTCCTCTCCACCGAGCGCCTGGACTGAACCGTGGAAATGCTTGGAAGGTTAGTGAAAGGTTAGGATATATATTAATAGATGTTACAATTTAACCCCTCTAAGCTTAAGTTATTTCTATTAAATCCTTAACCTTTCAATTACACCCAAGTCTCTCCATAATTTGTAAAGCTTTTTAATTAATATTTTCAATATTAGGACTTTACTACAAAATTCCTTTTTATTCCATTTAGATATTAAATAATTAAAATTAATTTATTAACACACTTAAAATATCACACAATTTATTTACATAATCAAAATGTCAAATAATTTATTATTAAAATGTTAAAACTAACATATAAGAATCCTACTTATTGAAAATTGCAACCAATAAAATGCTACGGCCCCGCTTCACGTGCCCAACACGTGAATAAAATAGAGCCTAGGTTTCGGGTCGTGACATTCACTCCCCCTTAAAGAAAAATTCGCCCCGAATTTTGAATTTACTTAGCGAGAAAATCAAACAACCATGGATACTTTCGTTCCATCTCTTCCCAAAGTTCCCAAGTCGACTCTTTGACATTATGATTCCTCCATACGACCCTAATATGTGGAATGCTCTTATTCCTCAACTCTTGAACTTTTTGTCTCCATTACTTGTATTGGTTACTCCACAACTCAGGTAGTCTGGCTAAGCCAAAACCTTCAATTATCTTTTTAAAAAGTGCTATCCTAAGAAGTACTTATTTTATAGTTCAGCAACTTCCTAAAAGCTCTAGCTAGTGAAAAGGATATGACCCTAGCAACAGCACAAGTATTATTGTCAAGCTATAAGAACCGTAAACTTATTTGGAACCCAATGTGATATCTCTTTCATCAGAAAAAAAAATGATAAATTTTAAAAATTGTATATGGTGCTACAAGCATGAAATCATTTTCGATAACCTTCATTAATCTATGATTTTATCTGTGGGTTGAGAAATGATTGATGTGAATAGTGGCTAAGAACACACAGAGAACTCGATCTTGATTCCCCCTCCATTCTCTAGCATAATTTATGAATGCAACTTTAGCTTTAAAATTTAAGCTCACCAGAGAAACCATGTCACAGTGGACACCAAACGGGTGACCCTAGAAAAGAAATGCACCAGTAATGCAAAGCCATCACACTGCTTCACATAAAGTAATTTAATTAAAACTCTTTAACATTTTTCAAGGTTTCTTGCTTTACAGCTTTCTTATAACATATGGGAGGAAGCACATGCATAAAAAAAACGACATGTATAATTCTATAGATATTTAGGCAAGGAGGTCAAAACAGAGCATACATAAAGAAAGCATTCTAAGATTAAAACCTTAACAATCATATAATTTCAAAGGCATAATACTAGCTTCTACACATTCATGTCATAGTACCAAATCAACTAGGACCAAATATTCTCATTCATATTTGTTACAAAATTATAACAAAGCAATTATCATAATAGTAATCGATCAATATGATGCTAATCATACAAATTTTCAAAATACTATCAATTTGAACACACTTTCAATTAAGTCCTTTCAAATTAGTCATCAAAATCCATAAAAATTATACTCATCTTTACAAAGTTACTCTTACACACAATATAAACAAAGCAAATGCAATAAAAATAAACTTTATACAGTTATTGAAACACATACACAACCACTTTCATACTTCAATTGTTAAGAATGACTAACATCTCAAATTTTAGAGTCACAATCCAAACACTGAAATATCGAAATCACTTTGAGAGTATTAAACAAGTATAACAAATATCTGGAGTCATTAGTATCAAATTCATTTCATTCTTTAAATTCAGACAAATTATTCACATTCAAAATCGGGATAACAATACATCCACATGGTATTAGTACTCATGATTAAACCATCTAAACACATTCAAGCACATAATTAGTCACTTGAAGATAAATCCACAAACGGGATATTAAATTACGAATCCAGATGGTTTAGTTATAATGAACCAAAGTTGAATTAATTTTAATACATCTTATAATGTAGCAGTCCCGAAAATATTAAATCTGGAATTACTAGAAATAATTTCTTAACTCACCAAGTGTCTCATTGGAAAGAACATAAAAAGCTAATGAATTTGGGCCCAAGAAAACTCGATTCCGAGTTCATATAAATTAAATATGATTTTTGCAAGTTTACTCGACTTCCGAGTTTGTCTTGAATGCACTGCTACCAAAAGAGTTAATTTCTGGAAATAATATAAACAGGTCTTGTTCTGAAACTATGATATTCAAATAGTACTCAGAAAATCATTCAATTCTACATTGCAAATATAGCATGAATACCAAATAAGAACTTATTCGCATCAAACACAATCATAGGTAAATCAAGCATAATAAATGAGACTCGCTTCTTACGATAGTTTACTAATGCATGACAACAACCCAACCAATCTATGCCAAGTATAACATCAAAATCCCGGATTTGTAACTCTACTAAATCCGCTGGCAATACATGCCCACCAATAGACACATCACATTCTTTATATACCAAAGAAGAAACAAGACAGTCTCCAATAGGAATCGATACTTCTAGCACATAAGGCATAGATTCAACAGAAACATGTAATTGCAATGCAAAATGTATGAACACATACAAATGCAATGAGCCAGGGTCTATAAGTGCGCTTGCTCTCATACTAACAATAAAATAATACCTCCAAATTGGATTACCTCCACCTTCTACCATGATGTCTTAGTACCTGCAATAATAATTACTTAGAGCGTCACTCACTTATACTTAACTACCCTCCTAGGTCACGTAGACACACTAGTCAAACCATAACCTAAGCTCTGATACCAACTGTCGTGACCCAAACCGTGGACCCCTACTTGGCCACTTGGACGGGACGCGAACTGGAGACGCCAAAATTTTAAAAACTTTTTCGAAATGTCCTTTCTAAAAATTTGATATAAAAACCTGTTTAACTTTAAAGAAAACTTGAAAACAACTAACTTTAACTTAAACATCCCGCTACAAACTAGGGGCATCTCCACTTGGAGGAAAAAGGGAACAACACATAAACTAACTTATTTACAACCTTTATAAAACTTAACACTTCAAAGTTTTAAACCAAAAGTTTATTTTTACACAAGCTCCACCACGGAGATAACAAATATAACTACAACACTTTAAAATACTAAAATATTATAGCTACAAAACTGCTCCTAAGATACTACTCCCGGTTCACATTTATATAATGTAACCATTTCCAAATCTTACCCAAATCATAACCCCAACCAAGGCGTCCTCCTCAACCGGTCCTATATCCTGGCTCGCCCTGTCTAAAACAGTAAAAGGGGACGGGATGAGAAAAATCTCAACAAGTTATTATATATGCAACAATATGATATGCATTACATAATAAGCATTCATGGTTCATATAATTAATACTTTATCACACAAAAGAAGAATATACTTATAACATCACATAAGTGCATAATTTAACACTTAGAAGGATACTAGCCAAGGTTTAAACACAAGGGTCATCCGACTACGAGCAAGAAAGACGCAATTGATGAAGCGGTTCCGAACCATAACCAAATCAAGATCATAGGGACTCCGACACGCAGCCGTATCCCGGTGCAACTAGAACCATCTCCATAAAGAAGATGCCGGTTCACTAATCCCATCCACGGCCAATGGAGGGTAAAATGCGGGTTACCAATGTATGAATTATAATGAACTTGGCTCGGTGCCATTATAATTCCATAACATTGCCCGACAACCAAGTACCACTGGACTTTAACTAGTTAAACACAATAATAACATATTTTTTTAACCAAATAACGTATGATCCAAAGTAGGGATACATACTCCACCAAAACATTTATAAAATAGCAACATAATAAAGTATTCGCCATATTTAGCACTAAGGCTACCAATACATGATTCAATCCAAAGCATCTTAGGCATTCCAAAGTAGGGAATCCTATAAATTACATTCCAATTGATTTAACAAACTCACAATATGTATTACAAAGTGGTCTACGCCTTTACTATAATAAGTCAACACATAAACTATAACAAGAAATATTATATCTTAGGCTTTAAGAGTTTTAACTGTTGTCTTATACTATGATTAAGGTGTCTATGAGGTTAAAATGGTCTAAGTAATTAAGTAAGAATAGTTTAGGAAATAGGTTTGGGAACAGCCCGCCGCGGCCGCCGTGGCTTGGAGCGCGGCCGCCCTAAGTGGCAGAAAATCATGTCCATTTTTCCTTTAACGAGCGCGGTCGCTCTAGCTGTAGCGCGGCCGCTCTGTGTCACTGTTTCCGTGATACGAATTGTGAGCCAACTGCAGATTTCTAACCCAAAAGTTCTAACACTTTGATAGCACAAATGTTCACAATCCAAACTATAAAACTCCCTAATTTCTTCACTATAATTTACTCAATACAACCCAACTCTTTAATTTCAAAAGGAATGTTAAAATCTTCACCCAACAATCATTTACCCATTTCAATTCAATGAAAGTTCCTAATTCTACTAAACACCCAAATTAGCAACCCTACAATTAACTTGACTAGGTTTCACAATTAACAATTACACTTCAAAAATCAATTGTAACATATCTATATGAGCATGCATAGAAGGGAAACATAACAACTTGCAACTCACAAAGGTCATTCAACTTATTTTTCATTTATTCTAAAAACCCAAATAAAATGTTTCCAAAACTCTTTCACCACAACTAGCATAAATATGACCAAACCTCAAATTAACCATTCCAACCCATCTCAAGCTTCAAGGAAGGGATTCTAATTCACCAAAACACCCACTTAACAAACCCACATATTAGTAATTTCTTCTTGCTCATTTAAATCCTAATTCCTTTCATTCCCAAGTAAATAACTTGACTAAATTCACAAATAACAAGTATAACATAACCCAACCCCAATTCACTCAATCCAACCCATTTTAATTCAAGGGAGAGGTTCTAAATCACCAAACAACTACTTCAACAAACCCATCTACTAGAAATTCTTCCTACTCATAAAAACCAAATCCCTTTCATTCTCAAGTAAATAATTTGTCTAAAATTTCAAACAACATACATATTCCAAGAAATTCATCAAAAGCAACAAGATGAACATGCAAAGAAAGGAATTATAATAACTTGCCCAAAATTATGCCGAAATAAAAAGACGATCTGATCGGCTCCAAATGTTCCCCTCGGCTCCCTGATCGCTTTGCCGCAGACGAATCGAAAAACGGAACATCGGTTGATTTTCTAGAATTTTTGGAAGAAATGAATCAAAAGGATTTTGGGACGGAGGAAGTAATTCTTTCTTTCTCTCTTCCTCTCCACCGAGCGCCTGGACTGAACCGTGGAAATGCTTGGAAGGTTAGTGAAAGGTTAGGATATATATTAATAGATGTTACAATTTAACCCCTCTAAGCTTAAGTTATTTCTATTAAATCCTTAACCTTTCAATTACACCCAAGTCTCTCCATAATTTGTAAAGCTTTTTAATTAATATTTTCAATATTAGGACTTTACTACAAAATTCCTTTTTATTCCATTTAGATATTAAATAATTAAAATTAATTTATTAACACACTTAAAATATCACACAATTTATTTACATAATCAAAATGTCAAATAATTTATTATTAAAATGTTAAAACTAACATATAAGAATCCTACTTATTGAAAATTGCAACCAATAAAATGCTACGGCCCCGCTTCACGTGCCCAACACGTGAATAAAATAGAGCCTAGGTTTCGGGTCGTGACAGGAGCGGGAATGCCTGAGCCGATATTTGAGCCGGGAAGAGGACTAGCTGTTGGTGGTGCATTGGTGGAAGGAATACCATATCCCGGAGCATAGGTAAAAACCTGTCCTTGGCCCAAATTACCCTAGGGAGTGTAGGTAGGAGCTTGGGCAAAGGGATAGAACCCAGCGACTTGTTGTTGGCTTCCAATCGGCAGAGAAGATGGAGGCAGATCTGAGGTAGCCAGATGGCTTGGATTTCCGGAGTGAGGCCCATAAGTAGGCTTAAGTGCGGGCTGCTGTCCCTGGTTGTTGAATTGCATGGCTGGTTGTGGCGAGGATGCATAACCGAGAGGATACTGTGGGTCCCCGGTGATTGATGAAACTGGGATGGGGGCTTGGTAACCTATTGAACCCCGAGTGAGAAATGGGTTTGCGGAAGCTATGTGAGGAGCTGAGCTAGCATCATTCGAGGAGGGGCTCTGACCGTTGCCCCGAACCAAACCGTGGTGGCATTCCAAACTGTTGCGCGAAAGTCCGGATTGATTGGTCCCAAACCGAGGTGGGATCCCAATTTGCCGTGGCATTCCGGGTATCCCCAACCACGGGAAGGCATTTCGTGCATCGACTTTGTCCCCACTGAGGCATTGCGAACTGGCTCGTCCCGTCAGGCTGCGTGGATCCAGTGGTCTGCAGTTGGGGAGCCGGCTGACCTAGAGATCGAGGAGCATGGGCTCTGGTGGTAGTACCGTGGGAGGCCGGTGGTGGCATCCTGGAGTAGTCGGGTTGACCAAGAGCGGGATTGAGGTCTTCCTCTTCTTCCACAGTGAAGGTGCCATCTGGGTTGAGACTGGCGGCCAATCCATGGCTTTTGATAGCCTCCATAAGGCTGTTCAGTTGTGCTTCTGTCGCACTCTCATCCGTTCACCTAATCGATTCCATTGCGGTCTCGTTTGAGGAGTCCTGGGAGGCGGAGTGACGTTGTCCCCATCCTTACGGGCCGATGCAGACATTACTCAAACCCGGAGTCGGAATAAACGGCGAAGCTGACGATGCGCTTGACTCTTCCCAACTGATCAAACGGTGACCCGGTGTCCGGAACCAACCTTTGTGAGGAGCTGCGGGGGAAAAGGCACGAGGGTTCAGATGTCTGGGAATGAAGGAGGGTAGGTGTTTGGGCTTTGGGCTCATGCAACATGCGGTTATTTGTTCACGTTTACTTAAAACATGTTTTATTAACCTAATCGGTTGGAAAAGATTGCTCTTCTTTTTCGCCAACTACTCTGGATCTGGATCGGTGGGCCCCGTCACTACGTCCTATAAGCCCTCGTATTCCACCCGTATTTCGACCTCCCAGGGGTGGACGGCCCGGGCGAGGGTCCTATAGGGCAAGCGGGTCCCACCGACCGAAAGAAAACGATCCTAAAAGTCCGGCGGGTAATCTAGTCTTAACGAGCATTCGATGTAAATTACGGACAAAGCCGACGTCAAAAGTCAAGATCATGTCAGGGCTCGACGAAAGTCGGCATGATTTGGACTGATAAATGTTCACAATTGATCTTGATTTGTCGTCAATTAGGCCGTAATTAGGCATGGAATAATCATTAATCCTTGATGACTCAGTGTCATGCTGGGAGTCAGTGTATAATTTGTGCCAGTCAGAGTCAAAGTCAAGGCGCCAGTCAATATCTGGTCAAAGTCCATGACGGAAAACCGGCAGAACATCGACTGATTAGGGGCCCGAAAGGTATTGACTTGGTATGCCGACTAAGGCTTGAAAGGAAAGGTCTATACACAGACAGGGCATGACACAGACCAGACTAAAAACCAACCGGGTCTCGGACAAAGTGTGTCACGGACAAGTGCATGGTCGACACGAGGCTCCATGGGATGTTTGGGTAGTCCTGTGCTTGCACCGAGAGGCGTAATAAGACCAAACGGGCCGCAACAAGGATTTCCCCGGGTTAGGGACGTAGTGTGCAGTGTAAGGTCACGTGCGCGTAGTGTGCAAGCAGTCTATCTTCTTTTTCTGAGTAAAATAGAAATTTTTCATGTGTCTTAAAAAGAATGATGCATGATTTTTTTTTTGAAAATTTTCTTTTTTTTTGAAATTTTTTTTTGAAATTTTTTTTTGAAATTTAATGAACACATAAGCACATAAGCACAAGAATTCCGAAAGTTAGGGACATGATTCCGACAGTCAAAATTTTGACTTTTTCCGAGGCGGCCAAAACAACACGAAAATGTGCAAAAATCAACACACACAACAAATGATTTTTTAAATACCGGGACGGAAGCTTGACCCTCAAAAGCTTTTTCCCTTTTTTTTTTAAAACGATGATACCGATACGTGGGATTGTTAAACCACAATTTATCCCCGACTCGTGTTAGGAGGCGATAACGGGAAGTTTAATGGTTTCCACCAATATACCAAATATCTTTTTTTTTTTAGAAAAAGCTTATTTATTCCCCAGCGGAGTCGCCACTGTGATGTACCCGATTTTTTTGAAATCAAACGGAGTCGCCACGCCATTTTTGTTTTAAGGGCCAAAACTTTGAAAAATGCCCGAGATTAGAAATTTGGGTTCGGAGGTCACGTTACATGCCGGTAAGGACGTTAGTGTGCACCCGGAATGCCTCGTGAAAAGAGTCTTCCAAGCTTAAAAACCATTTGTGTGTGTGTGTGTGTGTTTTGGCCAAAATAAGTCGAAACTGAAAAGTAAAAATTGGGAAATCTTTATAAGACTTTGGACAGATCCCATGATTTTTGGTGTGATTTTTGGGCTGAATTTTGGTACTCAAAAGATTTTTGGAAGTTGGAAACCATTTCTGCCAGAATGAAAAAGGCAGTGGACACTTAATTTTGAAATGGACTTTAGGGCTTGAAAACTCCAGAATCTGGGAAAAGTTCGAGAATGAAAAATGTTCAAAACACCTTAAATAAGGTTTCTGTAAAAGAACTTTTCATTTTGGAGATGATTTAAGTACCCAAAACCTTCTGGAAATATCAGATGTGAAATCTGGACTTCCAGAGACTGATGAACTGACCTTTAAAATAAAATTTGAAATATGGAGTTTTACTCACGCAAAAAATAAAGTAAAAATATGTCTGGAAATATCTGGATGTTGTCTACAAAAAGTATTTTGTAGTCAATACCAAATTCCAAGTTTATCTGTGTCCAAAAATTTAGACAATGGACTGAGGTCTTAGAAAATTGCTACTGGACAGCAACTTCTCAAGAAGGAAAATGTGATTTTAAAGGGGGTTTTGCATCCATGCTTGTCCCCATTTCCCTAGGTTTTGATTAGTAGTCACTAGACATTTTAGTGGTGATCTACTATATCAAACCATCCTTGGGGTACATTAGGACTTAAGCATTTCATTTGCTTGAGAAGGGGAATTTTGTAGAGATGAAATTAAAGAGAAAAATCAACTAGAGATTTAAAATGTGGACCATTTGAGATGGTCATTCATGAAGATGAACTTCAAGATGACCATCTTAGGTCAAGATTTAAGTTAAACTAGACATAAAGTAAATCAAAGTAAGAAGAACAAGAAGTTAAAAGGGAGTTTTAGGGTTTAGAGAAGGAGGGCTTTACCAATGGTGACACCCTATCTTCCTAGGCTTGGAATTTGACTTGAGGAGTATCAAAATTTGGTGTTTGACTTGAGGAGTATCAAGATTTGGTGTTTGGATTTGTGTTTGGGTGGATTCACGGCTTGAATGTGTTTAGGGTTTGATGATAGAGTTGGTCAAAGAGAAAACAAGTAGATAACACTTAAGTCCTCTATGTTTTCTCTCTAATTCTCCTCCTAAGGGGTGATTTGAGCTTGGATTGGTGTATGTATGAGAGTATGTATGAGAGTGTTTTGAAAGTATTTTGAGTGAGTGGGGTTTGGGAAAGATTGAAGAGAAAATGGTGGCAATTCTAGTGAATTCCCACTATTTTCTCCCTATTTTTCGCCAGAATACAGCTTCTGTGAGCCAATTGTGTTGTGTAAACTGAGAGAGGAGGATTTAATTTATAGGCCTCTGGAAATGTCAAACTTGTCCGCGCGGATTGGGTTGTAAACATGCACTGTTCATTAAATGCAGCTCCAGGCTTTGGACAGGAAGAATAAAATTCAAAAATCCAGCAGTTTATGTTTTTCAACTTGCCCAATTCGGATTTTTCTAATTTCTTTTGCTTTTTGAGATTCTTTCTTTGATTTATCCTTTTTTGGCAATCCCTAATCTACCCTTACTTGGTTAGAAATGTTAGGAATTGTTAGAAATGTTATAACTTTCGTTAATTTTCTAACGAAAATACTAACAAGCTCAAATTGGAGCACTTACAGAGGCGCGTTCCAAGGCCGAGGAGGATGCCAGGGTCGGGCAGGCCATCATCGAGGGGCTCCAGGCTGAGCTCAAAGTTAAGTCTGAGGAAGCCGAGGTAGCTGGAGCCCGACTTAAGGAGGTAGAGGCCGGTGTGCCTCTTCAAATCGAAGATGCTCTTTCTGAGTATATGGCTAGCTCGGCCTTCCGAGATACCGTAGTCGAGAAGACGGCTACTATGTTTTCCGACGGATATTTGCATTAGCCCGAAGGATCATGGCCGATACGTTACTCGGCATGGATCTGGAGAAGCTTGCTCGGATCATCAGCTTCAACAATTAACCCTAGGCACTATTTTAGCATCCAATTATATGCTTTTATATTAATTGTTGACTTTATGTGCTCATTTTATGTCTTTGATTATTTATAAAAAGTTAGGACGATTATGAATTAACTTTAAGGCTTTAGGATTAAATAGAAATAAGTTAAAGTATTTTGTTGAAGTATAGTAATTGAAAATAAATAAAATATGAGTAGTTAGGTTGTTCTTGTGTAGAGGAGGGAAGTAGAGGGTTTAATTTCATTCTTTAAACATTTAGGGGCTTAAGTGGAGAAAATGGAAAAATTCCATTTAATTTGGCATGGGGGCCATACTCTTTCTTTTTCCATAACCTCCTTCATTTTTCAAACCTACCCATACCTCCCCATTTTCTTCAATCATCTTCTTCTTCCTCCAAAATCTCCATGGAAAACCTCCCTCCAATCTTTGCCTTCCAAAAATCCTAGTAAATTCAATCCTTCTTCATTTTACGATCCGATTGTACTTTCTTGTTTGGGGCGAAGAGGGGAGCACATCAAGCTAAGAAAATTGTTGTTTCATCTCATATTATTAAGGTGAGTTATTATGACTTCCCTTCAATTAAATGTTCATGAAATATTTGATGTTGATATTGTTGTTATAATTGTTGTTTGAGATGTTAAGACACTTTCTTGGAGTTGAGAAATGGAGTAATGACCTAGAATTATGTTGTTGTTCATGAAAGTTGATAAAGAGTGTAAGAATATGGTTTGAGTTAGAATAAGAATGTAAACTTGAAATGTGGTGGTGAAATGAGTAGGAAATCAAATTGTAAGTAGTCTAGGTTTATACTACTTTGGGTTTAAATGGTTTATAATGATATTAGTAAAGTTAATAAACCTCTTTATGTTCACAAATCAGATGAAGCTTAGTTTGGGTTTTGGTTCTTTTTGGGTTGCTGATGAAAACCTGCTGCTGGTTTCTGATTCTGGCTGTGGCACGAGTCGTGCCCCTTGGCACGAGTCATGCCCATGGCCAATTCGTGAAAATGACTCGTGGATATAGGGTAAATCGTTCTGATCATTTTGGGGCTGAAATGGCACGAGTCGTGCTATAGAGCACGAGTCGTGCCATGCTCTGTTTACTGAACCATTTTTAGAGCTGTTTAAACCTATTAAAACTAGAATCAAAATGAACCCTCTTTAACTTAGATTAAATTAGAATATTTAGCTACACAATGACATCTTATTGAGTTAAAACGAAATTTTGGAAGTACTTTAAATATTACTCGAAAAACGCTTGACAGCCTTGTTTGGCAACTTAACCAATGTGACTCCAACTTGGTAAATTGAGCTTGGACCTTTATAGAGGCCATGTATTGTTGTATATTGACTATGTAGGGTTGGTTGATGATACCTTGTTGCCTTACTTGAATACATATTCATTGATTGTGCTATACATGTATTGATTGCACTATGATATTGGTTGAACATGAGTATAATTTACCATGTGGTTATATTTATTATCCCTTTTGTGGATTTTATTTCAAGTAACTATTATGTGCTTGAACTTGTGTTAATCAGCTGATGTTTGGGGGTATAGCGTAATACGATCAATTATGGAAAGTGTGACCTAATGTGATCGGATTATGTTATACCTGTGACCGTCCCCTTCTGTGGCCACAGATTGGGGTTATAGCATCTGTATTGAGCCAAAAGCCTTACAGAGTTGCTACTATCTTATATGGTTCCCTGAAAAACGGGTCTTATAAGAAGTGATAATGCTCAAGCAGTTCACTAATTAGTGGAGTTTTATCTCCAATGTTGTATGACTATTGTTCAGACGAGAAAAGGTAAACCGAGATAATGTAAGGTGTTTACAGCTTTCCCAATGTGTTATATGCACCTTGCTATGTGTTGCATCTTACTTGGCATATTGCCGCATTCATAATAGCTTGCTGAGATTTATTCTCACCCCTCTCCCTTTAATGTTTTTAGATCCTGAGACAGGCGAACCGGCCAAGTAAGGACGGAAAGGAGTTTGGAAGTGGTCTTTTGGGATTGTCGGGGTATGTATAGGTTGGCGTAGAAAGTTGTATCCTTTATGGAGTTGTGTATATAAAAACTTAGTTTCTACGTTATAACCGAAATCTTTTGTAACTAAAACAGGTTGTTACTTTCAAAGTTGTTCAACTCTTCTTCCAATGTGGAAAGGAGTGGAGTTATTTTGAAATGATTATGTTAAGTATGTTAAGTTTGTAAGTTAAATAAAAGTTTTAAAAATTTAGAAAGTATGGGAGTTAGTTTGGGGACGCTTCAGCTCGGGACACGTGTTGGTTCCGGGTCGGGGTCCTCACAGTTGGTATCAGAGCTCAGTTAGAGTTCACGGGTAGAGTCTAGCTGAGTGAGAGTGTGCGATAACTGACGTCGAGTGTTTAATGCAGGAGTTTGCTCTAATGGCGGGAAATGACGATGATCAGACTCGGGCTTTGGGCAATGTTGGTAATCCGAATGCAGAAATGATGGACATGTTCCGAGTGTTTCTACAAAATATGGCAAATCAAGGTAGGGCTCAACAGCAACCAGAAGGTAGGCAAGGGCACCACGGCCTAGAGAAATTTGGGAAGATGGCACCCCCGAGTTTCAATGGAGATCCGGATCCGTTGAAGACGGAAAGATGGCTTGAGGCAATGAATAAGATTTTCGCAGCAATGGAGAGTCCGGATGCAGAAAAGGTTAGATGCGCTGTCTTCAAGTTAGAAGGACCTGCTGAGCATTGGTGGCAAGTAGTGAAGGATGGATGGGATCGAGACCTTACGCCGCAGACTTGGGAGAACTTCACACGCAAGTTTCGAGATCATTTCATTCCAATGGTTACAAGGGATAAGAAGGAAGTCGAGTTCTTGAAATTGGAGCAAGGGATAATGACCATAGCACAGTATTCTGCCAAGTTTACAGAGTTAGCCCGATATTGTCCTCATTTGGTACCGGAAGAAGAGAGGCGGATCTACCGGTTCGTGAAAGGGTTAAGAGTAGAGTTCCGAAAGCAGTTATTGACGCATGACTTCATCAACTACCAAGCGGCCGTGAATATGGCATATCGGATTGAGAATGATATAGAAGAAAATCGTAGTAAATCTGAAGGTGGAAGCAAGAATAGATTCCAAGGTCAAGGTTCTGGGCAGAATAGAGGGCAGCCAAGGACATCAACTCCGGGAGCAGGCAGAGGAGGAAATGTGGAAGCTCCGACAAATCGTTCGTCTTCAGGTCAGTTTGGGGCATTGTGTGGATTTTGCAAGAAGCCAGGGCATTCAGAGGATAGGTGTTGGAGCAAGCAAGGAAAATGTTTAGAGTGTGGGGCAACAGGCCATTTCCGGAAGAATTGTCCTAAGTGGCAAAGGAAGCAAGCTTCAGGTAGCGGACAAGGGGGACAAGGTGGTGGTATGAAAAGAGATATCGAAGGGAAACCCAAGGATAGAGTGCAAGGTCGAGTGTTCGCCTTGGGTAGAGGAGAGGTCGATCCTAATGCTGTCATTAGAGGTATAGTTCCTGTCTCAGAAGTTAAGGCCCACATTCTTATAGATTCCGGGTCTTCCCATTCTTTTGTGGCATCTCATTTTGCATTTACATTGCATAAATTGCCTGAATCTATGCCTTATTTGTTGGAGGTTTCTATTCTTATGGGAGAGTGCCTCGCATTTTCTTTGATATATCATGGTTATGATGTGACTATATGTGGGCATGTGTTGCCAGTGGATTTGGTAGAGTTACTAATCCGTGACTTTGATGTGATCCTTGGGATGGATTGGTTGAGTCAGTGTCATGCTTTGGTAGACTGTCGTAGAAAGCGAGTCTCATTTGCTATGCCTGATGTGCCTACTTTTATATTTGATTCAGACAAATCTATGTTCGGTATACATGTTATTTCTGCTTTAAAAGCTAGAAAAATGCTATCTAATGGGTGTGCGGGGTATTTGGCTTATGTGGTAGATTCAAGTAAGAAGTCCCCCGAATTAGCTCATGTCCCGGTTGTTAATGAATTTAGTGATGTGTTTTCAAGTGAGTACTCTATGCCTCCGGATCGTGAGATAAAGTTTTGTATTGACCTAGTGCCCGGTACTACACCTATTTCTAAAGCACCCTATAGAATGGCTCCGGCTGAATTAAAAGAGTTGAAGGTTCAGTTGCAAGAATTGCTAGACCGGGGTTTTATTCGCCCAAGTGTGTCACCGTGGGGAGCACCGGTTTTATTTGTTCGGAAGAAGGATGGTACCTTAAGATTATGTATTGATTATCGTTTGTTGAACCAAGCAACCATAAAGAATAAATACCCTCTTCCGCATATAGATGATTTGTTTGACCAACTTTAAGGTTCCGTTATCTACTCTAAACTTGATTTGAGAAGCGGATACCATCAGTTGAAGATTAGACCGGATGACATTGCAAAGACAGCCTTCAGAACTAGATATGGTCACTATGAGTTCGTTGTGATGCCTTTTGGGTTGACTAATGCTCCGGCCGTATTCATGGATATGATGAACCGTATCTTCAAGTCGTATCTTGACAGCTTTATAGTGGTATTCATAGACGACATCCTTGTTTACTCTAAGTCCCGAGAGGAGCATGAAAATCATTTGAGGATTGTCTTACCAGTTCTTCGTGATAAGCAGTTGTACGCCAAGTTCAGCAAGTGCGAGTTTTGGCTTGAGCAGATCTCTTTCTTGGGGCACGTGGTGTCTAGTTTGGGAATTTTCGTGGATCCTTCAAAAATCGAAGCCGTAGTTAATTGGAAGCAACCTTCAACTGTGACTGAGGTTCGTAGCTTTCTTGGTTTGGCGGGGTATTACCGAAGGTTCATTGAGGGTTTTTCTCGAAAATTCGACTCCGTTGACAAGGTTGACTCGAAAAGATGTATCTTTTGTATGGGATTCCAAGTGTGAAGCAAGTTTAAATGAGTTGAAGAAGAGGTTGACAACGGCTCCTATTCTTACCCTTCCGGATGGTTGTGAGAATTTTGTCATTTATAGTGATGCCTCGAAGGCAGGGTTGGGATGTGTACTAATGCAAAATGGGAAAGTGATTGCGTATGCCTCTAGGAAGTTATCACCGGCTGAACAGAATTACCCTACTCATGACATGGAATTGGCTGGGATTGTGTTTGCGTTGCATAAATGGAAACATTATCTTTATGGGGCGAGATTTGAGATTTTCACCGACCATAAGAGTTTGAAGTATTTGTTCACCCAAAAGGAGTTGAATAACCGACAAAGAAGATGATTAGAGTTCTTGAAGGATTTTGATTGTGTGATTTCTTATCATCCGGGGAAAGCAAATGTAGTGGCAGATGCGATTAGCCGAAAGGCTTATGTGACAGCTTTAAGTTCCCGAGAGTTGAGGAGTGAAGTAATAATTGCGAATGTGCGAGCCGTTCCTACCTTGTATGGGGATTTGAAGGAAGCTCAACAAAGTGATCCGGAGTTGAAGAAAAATTTGGGCCAAGTGCAAGAAGGGAAAGCCGGGGAATTCGCGTTGAATAGAGATGGAATTTTAACTTTTCGAGGAAGAATTTGTATTTCTTCATCACCGGAGATCAAGAGACGTGTTCTAGAGGATGGTCATAAGTCCAAGTTTACGATTCATCCGGGTAGTACGAAAATGTATCAAGACTTGAAACGTGGATATTGGTGGAATGGGATGAAAAGGGAGATTGCGAATTATGTGTCTAAGTGTCTAACTTGTCAACAAATCAAGGCCGAGCATCAGAGAACGGCGGGACTACTTCAACCATTAGATATTCCGGAGTGGAAATGGGAAGGGATTTAGATGGATTTTGTATCGGGCTTGCCTCTTACCGCGAAGAAGATGGATGCTATTTGGGTTATCGTGGATAGATTGACGAAATCGGCTCATTTTCTTCCTGTGTCAACCAAGTTTTAGATGGAGAAGTTAGCTCAGTTGTATATGAAGGAGATTGTTAGACTTCATGGAGTTCCCGTTAGTGTAAGTACCCAAATCTGGCTCATGCCTTCCGGTTAAGTTTCTCGGCAATTCCCTGGACTTTTCTAAAGTTCAGGAGCAATTCGGGAACTGTTCCGAACCTTCCAAGGGGTGGAGGGATTACTTGGAATTAAAAAATCACGTTTTCCTTTTATATAAAAACCCTTCTAGAAAGGCCACCTTGCATGATTCTAGAAAGATGCTGAGTCATAGTGGATAATGCCGCACGGCTGCATTAGGAGAGAACTCTAGGCCGCACGGCTTCATCGGCTATTTCTAGACTGCCTATAAATAGAGGCCTCCTCTACCCATTTTCATATACAATTTTCATCACAAAAACTCTACCAAAACATCATTACGAAAATACAGCAAGCTGAGAGTGCCAAGAGCCACCTCCGTCCTCCTTGAAGCCTCCAAAAGTTGGTCCCTTCCCTAGGCGAACTCCAAAGAGAAAGAGGTCACCACCATTGGTAACCTCTCATCCCCTTTATCTTGCATTATACTTGTATACATGTGATATATTTGCTCCTTGCTTTACATATTACTATATATTTGCTTGGGACTTGGTATATTGTTGTTAAAAATCATATCTTTGAACATGTAAATCATATCCCCCTCCCTTTGCATCCTTTGCATTAAAATAGCATCTTTTGCTCATAAAAATGTAGTATTTGCATTAAAGGTGCATCCTTTGCAACTAAAAATCTCTTTTTTACATAAAAGTTGCATCCTTTGCACTTATAAATGATTCCTTTACATTAAAAATTGCATCCTTTGCACCTAAAATCCATTTTCATACATAAAAATGCATCCTTTGCATTAAAAATCATTTCTTTACATCAAAAAAACATCCTTTGCTTTCAAAATGACATCTTTATGCATTCTTTGCATATAAAATGCTATTTTTCCACATAAAGATGCATCCTTTGCATTAAAAATCATTTCTTTACATAAAAAGCATCCTTTGCAAACAAAATAGCATCCCTTGCACCCAAAATGTCATCTTTTCATTAAAAATGTCATTTTTATCCTAAACATGCATTCCCCATGTCCCCATTAGTATTTGATGCATCCTTTGGAGCGGACCGGTGTAAAGATCCTATCTTTATATCGTTTCTTCCATTAAAGGTGCCACAATCTCTTTAGAAATGAATAAGCCTTGAACCCTATATCTCCGATTATCACTTGAGACGAGTATAGTAGTCCCTACACAAGCTCAATCGTCTCAAGGTGTAGGATTGATGGGCTAAGGTCATTCCTTTCTAAAGGACCTCACTCTTGGACCATAAAAGAGAGTCCTTCTCTCGATCATACTTGACCCAAGGTCAAATAGTGATGATCACAAGTCCAAGATGAGGGCGGGATCAAAGTCCCGAACACATAAAATTCAAGGAATCCCGAGCGATAACCAACTAAATGGTTTATACGTCCGGAAGACAACTTGGAACATTCCCCCCCTCTTTTCAACACATGCACACAAGAAAGCACGCAAGCAAGCACGAAAAATGGAATCTTGGGAGACTTGCTTCGGCAAGGCACCTTGGGTGAACGACGATCCGTTCTTCCCAAGGGGTAACTTAACCTCCGAACCCTAAATCCTTTTTTTCAAAGTTTTGAGGAAATCAAAATGGCGTGGGGACTCCGTTTTTTAAATTAAACCGGATGTTTTCAAACTCAAGTGAATCCAAACTAAAACACAAAAAAAAAAAGAATTTGGGCACCACATTCACAGTTAGCAATGTTTCCGACCGAGATCTAAGATTCACTTCTAGATTTTGGAGAGCATTGCATGAAGCTTTGGGTTCTAAGCTATGTTTAGACGTGTCCAAAGTTAAGCGTTAACCGGCTAACCGTAAGGTTAATAACCGGATTTTAACCGCCTAAACCGTTAACCGTCTAACCGACTTAACCGCCTAACCGATAACCGTGTAACCGAGGTTAACAAAGGTTAAGAAATTTTTACTCCGGCACCGCAGACCGACGGTTAATTAACCGTTAACTTAACCGCTAATTAACCGTCGGTTAATTAACCGTTAAGTTAACCGGTTAATTAACCTGGTGTTAACCGTATATCCGCTGGAATTTGAAAAATATAGCCGCCAGGGAGGAGTGGACCGTTGGGCGTTGGAATTGGAAATTTGGAAATGACCGTTGGGCAAGGGCGGCCGCCTGGGCATGCGAACAGAGGCAGAACAGGCTTTAAAGCCTTATATCCGTTAGAAATCTAACGGGATTCTTAAAAAAAAAAAAAATATATATTTGACAAATTCTTCACCTATAAATATCACCTCCCTCCTACCATTTTATTTCCACCTCAATTCTCTCTACCCTCTCTCTCTAAATACTCTAAAGCTCATACTCTCCCGTTAAGTTTCAATAGCATTTTCAGTTAGTTTTCTAACGAAATTTCAGTTTTTTTACACTTTCATCCATTTTTAACTTACACACTTCGTTTTTTTAATTTTTCTACCACAAAAATGGCTTCACCTCATAGACCCGGTGAACAATATGTTGGTTCTTCCTCCGTAGACGCAAATGATGCTTTAAATGATGCTTTTTTTGACGATTTTCCGCAAAATGAAGAAGAAACCGTTCCAAGTAGTGGTGCTACTACGGCTAGGAGGAGGAGGGGAGGTCGGCGAGGCGGAGGTGGAGCTCGTGGTGGTGGACGTGTTAGAGAAGCAACATCCGACACTTTTACCATCCATTTCACAAAAAGGCAAATCACCCCCGACGACTTCAACAATTTTACCGTTACTTGCAATTATTGTCAACAAATTTACCAATTCCAAAAAGGTGGTGGGACGGGGTCATTTATGTACCACATTCGGACACGACATCCCGATAGGCTAACAAATCCGAGTACTCAAACTCAATTACGCAATCCAACCCAAACCCAAGGTTCGTCTTCTTGCTTATTTAAATTTGATAATCTTGTTTATAGGAAAGAATTGGCAAAATTCGTATGTGTGAAAGGACTTTCTTTTAATTTCGCGGATTGTGCATTTTATGAACGATTTATTCAAATGAGTTTAAATCCCCAAGGAAAAGAGAGTACCACGTTACGACTCTCGTACGTGATATTCAAAATGTGGTTTCGAATATAAACTTAATTTAATCAATGTTTTATCAAACTTACCAAACAAAGTTTCAATTTGTGTCGATGCTTGGAGCGATCATTGGCAAAGAAATAGTTATTTGGGGGTTACTTGTCATTGGATAGATAATTCTTGGACTCTCCAAAAAAGATTAATCGCATACGACGAATTTTTGCCACCTCATTCCGCGAAAAATATTGCTAGAAAGTTGCATGGCATTTTTTCAAAATATGCTATTTTGAATAAAATTTTTACCATTTCATTTGACAATGCTAGTGCTAATACGGCTAGTTTACCCGAATTGATTAGAGTTTGTCAACCCTCTTTGGTGGGAGGTTTTTTCATATTAGATGTATATGTCATGTTATGAATTTATGTGTTAGAGATGGTTTGGAAGCATTAGAGGTTCACGTACTTCCGATTAGGCAAGCTCTTAATTGGATTGCTAAAAAATGCTCATACAAGAAAATGGATCAAATTTTTAAGAAGTAAAAATATGCGAGACAAATATTTTTCTAAAGATGTTCCAACTAGGTGGAATTCCACCTATAAAATGTTACTCGATGGTTATGAATATAAAGAATTGCTTACGGATTTTTTAATTTCTGTCGAGTATAGTGAACCTCTACTTGCTTATCAATGGGATGCTTGCACTAAATTATGTCAATTGTTAAAGGTTTTTAATACGGCAACTCTTAGTTTGTCGGGTGTTTATTATCCAACTTCCATTTTGACATTAGAGCATTGTTTTGCAATTGTTTTTAGTTTTAATAGTTTAAGAGAATGCCCCTTTTTACAAGGTTGCATTTTTTCTATGAGGCAAAAGTGGCTTAAATATTATGCCGAAATTCCGTCTTTATTTTTGGTTGCAAAAGTTTTGGATCCCCGTATTAAATTGGACGAGTTGGAGTCCATAGTTGATTTTTATTATAAGAATTTATATCCCGACGGTGATGGTGAAAATGATTCTCCGGCGACTATTGTGGCACGCACAAAAATGATTTGGTAAGTATGTTCAATGAATACAATGATGCATTTGGAAATACTTCTCAAAATGTTGGTGGAAGTTCTTCTCAAGATTTTGAAGCTAGTTTAAGTAATGAGGATCCATATAGTATCTTTCAAAATATTTATAACAAAAAACGTCCTCGAGGTAGTACTACTTCTAGCCTTCCCGCGGAGTTAGAAACATACTTCAATACCACTTTTGAATATGATCAATCACAAACAAGTGAGTTTGACATTTTAAGGTGGTGGTCAAGAAGGGCCGAAAGTTATCCTATACTTTCAATACTTGCGAAGGAAATTTTAGCGGCTCCCGCCTCAACCGTGGCGGTTGAATCGGCATTTAGTATTGGAGGAAATGTTTTAGATGAAAGGCGTTCCCAATTAACTACCGAAAATTTGGAAAATCAATTATTACTTGGTGATTGGGTTAGAGCGGAAGGGAGAGATCAAGATAAGCCTTATGAGGAGGATATGTTAGATCCAAAATATCAATATGATGTGGATAGTGATGAGTGAGAAATGATGTTTAGTTTATTAGACTAGGTTTTTAGGTAATTTTATTTTATTTTATTATTGTAATAGTTTTTAGGATGAGGTAAGGCTCCTAAATGTCCCCCCTTAATTATAAAAGGGTAAGGTTGGTTGTCCCCCTCTTTGTAATTTTAATTTAATTAATAAAATTTAAGGGTACCGTCCCTTTTTTCTTTTATATACTTCCGTTTCTTTTAAATCCGTTAAGTTTTCATTTCTTTAAAAATTCATACCTATTTTTCTATAACTTTTTGCAAAAAATATTAGTCTTAACAACTATTTAAAATAGTTTTATTTATCCAAAAAAAAAAAAAAAAAACGGTTCATATAGCTTACATATTTAACAGAAACTGTTAAATATTTAACTGTTTTTTCAAAAAGAGTGTTAAAAGCTTAACTTTTTATTCAAAAAACTATTAAAAAGTTATTTTTTTTAACTTTAGATAAAAATCTGACATTCTTGAAAAAAAAAAAATTAACCGTTTATTAACCGGGTTAACCGGGTTAACCGGATTAACCGTTAACCGGTTAACCGTAACCGTGACTTAACGGTTAACGGTTAAGTCCGGTTAATAATTTAAACTATGTTAACCGCCGGTTATTAACCGGTTAACCGCGGTTAATTAACCGTGGTCACGTCTAGCTATGTTTTAGTACGGCATTTCATCCTCAAACCGACGGTCAGTCTGAGAGAACCATTCAGATACTTGAGGATATGTTACGGGCTTGTGTGATGGATTTTCAATTGTCTTGGGAAGATCACCTACCGTTAGTTGAGTTTGCTTACAACAACAGTTATCAGTCTAGTATTGAGATGGCTCCGTATGAAGCATTGTATGGTAGAAAGTGTAGATCTCCGATGTGTTGGGACGAGGTTGGTGAAGCAAGGCTGTGGGGCCCGGATTTGGTTCGAGATTCGACGGAGAAAATCAAGGTGATTCGTGATAGATTGAAGACGGCTCAGAGTAGACAGAAAAGCTACACCGACAATAGAAGACGGGACTTATCTTTTCAAGTTGATGACTTCGTGTTTTTGAAAGTCTCTCCGAGGATGGGAATTAAAAGGTTTGGTAATAAGGGTAAATTGGAGTTTCAGGTTAAGGAGTTGAGATTCAGGCGGATATGTCATATGTTGAAGAACCATTGAGAGTATTGGAGTTTTAGGTTAAGGAGTTGAGAACTAAGAGCATTTCGGTAGTGAATATCCTATGAAAGAATCATACCATTGAGGAAGCAACGTGGGAGCTAGAGTCGGAAATGAGAGAGAAATATCCTTGGTTGTTTGAACGTGCAAGTAAGTCTTTTTAAAATTCGGGGCGAATTTTCTTTAAGGGGGAGTGAGTGTAACGACCCTAACCCTAGACACTATTTTAGCATCCAATTATATGCTTTTTATATTAATTGTTGACTTTATGTGCTCATTTTATGTCTTTGATTGTTTATAAAAAGTTAGGATGATTATGAATTAACTTTAAGGATTTAGGATTAAATGGAAATAAGTTAAAGTATTTTATGTCTTTGATTGTTTATCACAAATCAATCAAAATGGTACAGGCCCCAAAATTACCAAACGAACAAACTTTTCAGTTCAAGACCACAAATTTTCGGCCAAAACAACAACTTTTCGGCCAACAAGATGTTCCAGGCGAACAGTTTAACGAGCCTTTTCAAGCGAATTTGCAGAATCCAGCCAAATCAAAATAGATCAAAAAAGAAACAGTGCAATTTTCGGCCAAAAACAAGAATTACCCGGCCGAAAATACTATTCAGGCGAATGGAATTTCAAGCTATTCAATGGGCATTTGAATCGATTCCCGGCAATGGAACCAAATTGATGCTGTCAAAAAGATCGAATCAGCCCAAATCCAGCAGTCGGTTGTACTCCGACGATTGAATAGCCTGAAAATAAGACAGAAAACGTAAACTAAGCCGGGGCTTCACCGGCGAAGGCCCTCCGACGTGAGAATAAATTCACGATTTGTGTATAGAGAAGTCAAATTGACAGAGCTTCTAGTAAAGAGATAACTTACCACAATATTGGAATTATGACTTGTATTTATAGGAATGGATATGTAGAATCCATGTTGTACTTGGACTGCAAAGAGATAAGATATAAATCCCAAGATGATTATATCTGTTGCGAAATCCTTATTTGACTTGAAGCAATATAGGAGGTGGTTACAATCCTGATAAGAATATAACTGCTTGGTATCCTTATTTGATTAGGACTGCACAAGCTGTAATTCTGCCGATAAGCTAGGGAGGTCCTTCCACGTCATCGTCACTTGGTCAGTTTATGATGAGCCGGGAAAAGGATGAGATATGATAGCCGAAGAGCTTATGATGAGACAACCGAGGAAGCCTCCTCGTCACCAAGGGAGGGTATCTCGGCCTTGGAGGGGAGTCTCCTTGGCCCGTGAGTTGGGCCATGGTTGTTTAGTTTGTTTTAGGCCTTGGTCGGCCTAGGTAATGCCGAGCTAGATGATACGAGGAGGTTCAGGCCTTGCCTCTTAGCTGAGACTTGATGAATTATGTTTAGGGCCCAATTCACTTGTGTCTTGTCCGAACTAGTCCATATTCATATTTAAATTTATACCGTTCAAGAATTAAATTCTCTTGAATTTATATGAGTCAACGTGTTTTGATTCATATAAAATATAATTATATTAACAAAGAAATTGTTATGCTAATTTATTAAATAAAACATAAAAGAATTAAAATAGAAAAAATTTAACAAATTATTTTCTTGTGCAAAGCACGTAGGACCCACTAGTTTTGAGAATTTTAGTAACATAATAAAGACAGGAATTCATTTGGATTGAAAAGAGCATAACTAACTTTAAATTAAGATTTTTACCCAAAATAAATAAAAAAGAAAAATTATGTTTTGTAACAAAGACAGTACTAATATCTATCTTTGTCTCAAATGAATGTTTAATTTTTAATTTTAATTTTAATTTTATAATTTTGCTCTTAATTTGTACTAATAAAGTAAGCATTTTATTTGCATAGATAAGTAAATGAAAAATATAAAATGTGATTTTGTTACGGAAAAGGAAACTCATGACGCGTAAAACAAAAGCAACAACGTACGTAACTACGTAAGCATATCTCATTTTAAACCGTCCGATGGTCCGTAAAAACAACGCAGTCAAACAATCAACGAACACAAATCCTCAACCCAACCACGCACACGGCCGCAGCCGATACTTACTTCACTTTCATCTTCCCAGAAGTATATACTCTCTTCAGAGGCATTAAGCTTTCCTGATCCCATCCTCATAAACCCTAACCCCCAATTTGATATCCCTACCCTAATCATTCAATTTTCCCGCATTAATTTATCCCGAAATTGATTTTCTTGTAATGATCCCTAGAATATTTCGCCATTGATTGATCTATCTATCTTTTTTTTTTTTTTTTTTGTTTAAATCATGGATTATGATGGAGGGAAGCGGGTTTTTCAACGCCTCGGACCACCGGCGAATCAAGATAATCGGAATCACGAGAACCGGAATCAGAGAGTCTGTTACCATTGGCGGGCGGGCAACTGTACTAGATTTCCCTGCCCGTTCTTACACAGAGAACTATCGACGCCGCCGCAGCAGCATGCTAGTAATGGAATTGCGACGTCTAAGAGATCTCACGGGTTTTCCTCCGATGACCACCAGCGTTCTTCTACACGTCGCGGGGGTCCCCAGTTTAGTAATTCGTCAACGTGGGGCCGCGGCGGCCCCAGCGGCGGCCGTGGGATTAATAACAAGGTTGTGACGAAGACGGAAAAGGTGTGTAATTTTTGGATACAAGGGAATTGTGGTTATGGGGAGAGGTGTAAGTATCTTCATGCTTGGTGTACCGGTTGCTTTTCATTGTTGACTCAACTAGAAGGCCATCAGAAGGTATTTGTCTTGAATTCTCATATCAAGACTACTGTTCAATTATATTTCTTTTGTTTGATTTAGTTAACTTGAGTTTCAATTTGGCGAGCAGGTTGTTAGTGGAATTGCATATCCGGCCGGGTCGGATAAATTATATACAGGGAGTAAGGATGAGAGTGTTAGGGTTTGGGACTGCCAATCTGGACAGGTTGGTAATTTTTTGTTGCTTTTTTCATTTTTAAGATGGTTCTATTTAGAATTCACTTTTACCAATTACTTCGTAATGTATGACTTTTAAATCATAGCTGATTCCATTTTCATAATTAAGCATTTGTACAACATTATAATCCATTCACATGAATTTTGTGTGTGTGGAAAATGAAATATATGCAAAGGTAGTTAAGTGTTTGAAATAAAACGCAGGTAGCTGCATGTTTTTTATTTTTTTTACTCAGATTGATCTTCATCTTTGTGGTTCATGGTATATGAGAAATTACAACGGGATCATTTTTTTTTTGTTTTGTTTGTACTATACTATATTTGTTCATAGTTCCATCAGCTTCTATCTTGAGGTTTAATTCTGAATTATTTATGTGTTTTGTTCTTTTGTTTTTGCTGTAGTGTGCATTAGTGATAAATTTGGGTGGTGAAATAGGCTGTATGCTTAGTGAAGGTCCATGGATCTTTGCGGGTCTCCCTAATCTTGTCAAGGTAAGATCAGGGGTGATTGAAGACCTGTTTTATACTTGGTTCTGTTTAGATGTTGTTATACTTATAAATTAATGGTTGGTCTTGTGATGATGGCATGGCAGGCATGGAATGCCCAGACTTCTGCTGACTTGACGCTGAGTGGCCCAGTTGGACAAGTCTATGCCCTGGTTGTGGCTAATGAATTGCTCTTTGCAGGCACCCAGGTAAATATTTTGGCATCTACATGCAAAAAATCTCCTTGAAACAATTTACCTGTTTCTACTTTCACAAAAGACTATATATCGAGGGACTAATATGCCATTTGATTACGTTGCCCAAGGTTTCAACTGTTTCTATGGCATGGTTGCTGGGAATTTTAACTAAATAAATATTTTCCATGAATCTGTGAATATTACTTGATTAAGTTAGTATTTTCCCTGTGCAATTGAGCACTTGAATCCATCATAAAGCCTTTTACATGTTCACCATGCAATTTTCACCTTTCTGTTCTTTCAGATATTGCATATTTTCTCTAAAATAAGGAATTCTGGCTGCAGGATGGTAGTATATTGGCATGGAAGTTCAATGTCGCCACAAACTGCTTTGAACCAGCTGCATCACTCATGGGTCACACATCTGCTGTTGTGACTCTAGTTGTTGGGGCTAATAGACTATACTCTGGTTCTATGGACAAAACTATACGGGTCAGTTGGTTATGGTGAATCTTGTTTTCTTTTCTGTTATTCTGGCTCTCAAAGAAAGTTACTTTGTTGGGGTTTTGGCATCATACTTTGCCATTTCTAACTCCAGTTTTGACTTCAGGTGTGGAGCCTTGAAACTCTGCAGTGTGTGCAGACATTAACCGAACACACTTCTGTTGTGATGTCACTTTTATGCTGGGATCAGTTTCTAATATCATGTTCATTAGATAAAACAATAAAGGTTAGTGCTTGGTCTTCTAACATAACTAAAATATTGCTTCTATGTCAAGTTACTTAATCTGTTCTTTTCCATGTAGATATGGGCTGCCACGGAGAGCGGAAACTTGGAAGTAACGTACTCACACATTGCGGATCATGTATGCCCTGTTCCCTTATTTTACTTTGAGTTATATATAAATTTAACCACTTCTTATGGTATATTACTGCTATTTGTGTTAGTGTTGGTGTATATGTTGTTTTATTATTTATCAATAGTCATAAGCGAACTGTACTTGGATAGGCTGAGCTGGCATTTGTCCATTCATATTTTGGCACACTGACACTATGTGATGGTAATTTTTGGGAAGAGTGAAAGGGCTGAACTGAGGTTAGAGGTTAGAAACGAAAGAAAAGGTCTGGCAAAGAGATTTTGTTCTTCAAACTATCTTTAAATACTTCAATGAGTTCTTAACTGAGTTCAAGCTAGGTTTGCTGTGGCGTGAAAAACATTTATTTCGACCATGGCATATTACAAACTTAAGACATACGGATGTGAAGGCAACAAGTCGACCAAGATCTGATTCTTTTCCAACTTGACCCAACCAAAAATTTGATAATTATTTTGGTCTGGATCCTTTCAGAGTTGAAGACAATTGGATAGGCTTGATCTATGTCATGAAGGTTCAAGTTCCATAAGCTCAGTAGAATGATTGTATTGATCAATAACTTTGGTGAGTATCTTTTCTCTGTCGGATGCACAGAAGCCAAAAACAAAGAAAGAAGACTCTAAAGTCTATATAGCGACATGATATTTGTCAAAAGACTCAATACACTGTAGTGCATGATTATCAAGGACCATGATTGTGGCACATATTGTTGATGCAGTTTCCTGTTAGATAAGGTTTTACAAAGACCTACTATCAATGTTGTTTAGTGGCCAAATCAATACTGTTATGACCTTCAACCTTTTGTAGTCTAAGCGTTCTCTTATGGATTCAACACTGGTGAAACTTGAATTCAGTTTGGCCTGGTTTGACTTCTTAATCTGCATCATGTCGATTCTGATTTCTTAAGCTCGAAATCCCAGTTGATTTCTTTTGTATTTAGTTTCATGAATTTGGTCACTGCTGCACATTTGGAGAATCCTGAACCCTTCTGGTGTATAGAGCTAATGTGAAAATAACTTCTCGAACAGAGGAAAAAATTAGGAAGATAGATCCATGTAAGAACTTTAGGAACTTCACTTTATGCGCTTTCGCAAGTATTCCATGATTCATATCCCATAGGCCATAGCTGCTGTCTGCATTGAAAGTGTTAGATATATAGAAGCCTTCTATAAATAAAGTTGCATTTTGAATAAAACTGAAGTCATGTACAAAAAAAAAAAAAAAAAAAGAGAGAGAGAGAGAGAGAGAGCATGGGATTTGTTAATTCCCGACGAAACCTTCTAGCTTTCAAACTGAGAAAGTTCTGTGTTGTGCATCTACAAGGAAGCACCTTTAACTCGTAGATATGCACATGCCATGTGTATATGAATGAAGTGCGCTTGTAAAAGTGGCATTACAACATAACAACTCACTTTGAGGGTTCAGTAATTGAAGAAGGGCAGTTAGTCCGTTTCTCTAGAACTTGATATCCATATTGTACGTTTGTCATAAGTATTTTTCTATATGGAGAGAAGAAATATATAATTCTGTGTGTTGTATTTGGTGTTACAGGGTTTACTTTCCTTGTGTGGGGTGTTTGATTTAGAATCAAAGCCAGTATTGCTGTGCTCCTGCAATGACAACTCAGTCCGTGCCTATGACTTGCCCTCGTAAGTTTTTACTTGACCACTTGCATTGTATTCACTCCGTACTGTGAAGATAGTTACACTTTTTTTGAGATAAGTATGATTGATTTTTAACCAATAATTGTATGTTACTTTATTTACCCAAATGAAATTCCAAAACTTGTTATAGATACAAAATAAAAATTACTTCCCATCACTTTTTTTTTTTTTATTTTCATATTGATAAATAAACTAGCATAATCGATCAAGGTTCAATCAAAGTTATCTTAAAAAAAAAGAGGAAAATTTGCAAAAAATAAAATAAAATACTCAACTATTCACAATGTTTGGATTTGATCACCAAACTCACTTTTTTTCAACCTAATACATCGAACTCTTTTTTTTCTTTTCTTTTTTTGGCGTACATAGTCACTTTGTTATGAAGCAACAGTCAGTCCATGCAAATTTCGATGCAATTTCCATCGTGGGTCATCTGGAAACAGCCTCTCTGTGTAATACAGGGGCAAGGTTGCATGCATCCGACCCCCTTACCCCACCGTAGGTGGGAGTCTTTGCGGGTAATGTTGTCGTAGACTTTCACTTACTCCGTTAATATTTGTCTGTGAAATAGTCATGTGCCATTGCACATGACTTATTTTATGGGGTATTTTTGGTGGACCCCACACCCCAAAGTTAAAGCCTTGGATCATCTTCCTCTTCTTCAATCTCACCAGTCAACGATCCCCCTCCCCCATCCTCCACCCAGCAACCGTCCCTGCCCCCTCCACCACTTGGTCGCTGCCCGTTTCCCTCCCCTCTGGTCGCTGTCCCCTTCTCCGAGTATGCTTGTCGCCCCAATATGTTCATAGAACCAAGCGGGGGAAGTCAGTTTCAGTCCAAAAGATATTTCCAATTTCAAAATCAAGACAATTCCACGAAGCCGAGAACTGGATTGCACAAAAAAAATCTGAAATTTAGTGGATTTGAAACTTTGTGGGTGGAAAAGAGAACTAGATTGAAGCCAATTTCAGTAACTATTTTCAATTAAAGATCCACTCATTTCCCTCTCTTCCAATAAACCCACCTACCCCTCATTCTTAAATCCCTAATCTGCTCAAAGTCTAGTTTCTGCGGGTACCGGCTTGATTTGACTGATTCTGGTAGCTTAGATTGCATTAATATTACTTTTCCATTTTTAGGGTCCGGCAGCGAGGCAATTGTATCCATGTATGGTGGGGTTCATTGAGTCGCTGGATTTGACCCAACCGGATTTGAGGGAGACAAAAGGGGTAGAGACTGATGGGCAGTGGGTGAGATGGGCAATTGGTGGCTGGTTAAGAAAATGAGGATGGTGGTGCCGTGGTAGGGTGAGGTGGGGTGGGGAGGAGGCCTATGTCTGGCTGGGACACGAAGATACAACTTTATTTTTTTCCTCTTTAAATTAGGCCCTTAGATCTGATACTACCTCCGTCCCAAAATATTTGTAGTTCTAGAGTTTTTTACACAAATTGAGAAATGCATTTAATGCATCCATAATAGACTAAATTACTCTTGAAATATTTCAAGTACCTGGGCAATTAAATGTTTTTACAATGACAACTAACTTATCATAAATAAGGATAGTTTAGGCAAAACATGTGTCAAAGTTTTATGGAAAACTTCAAAACTGCAAGTATTTTGTGACAAAAAATCCCTCCTAGAACTGCAAGTATTTGGGGACAAAAAATCCCTCCTAGAACTGCAAGTATTTGGGGACGGAGGGAGTATTAACCAATAAGTCCTTATTCATTGATTTTAGTTTACCTTTCACTTTGTAGTTTTACACATTCATCTTTAAATACTTGTTAGTTTTTTATTTGTTTTAATTTTCCTATTTTTCCCTTTAAGCTTTGGTCATGTGCAATGGCTCATGACTATTTAATGGAGTTAGTGAGAGTGACTTTGGACGCAAAAGAAAAATTGCAAAAAAAAAAAAGGTTTGTGATTAAATTCAAAAAAGTGAATAGTTGAGTGATTTTCTCTTTTTTTTTTTTGCAATTTTTTCCTGAAAAAAATTGAGCTATCTCTATGGGACGGAGGGAGTAATTAACATCTTGAACCATTCAACATTCTACGTCTTAAATGAATCCTGACTTAAAGGAATCCTTATTTCACAGTTGACCTGTTTTTTTGTTTTCATTGTGGAGCAGATTTTCTGAAAGAGGCAAGATATTTGCAAAAGAGGAGATTAGATCAATACAGATAGGACCAGGGCATCTTTTCTTCACTGGTGACGGAACAGGTGAAGTGAGAGTATGGACGTGGTTGGCCGAACCAACTACATCAACTGCTTGAGAAGCTACACTTTTCTCATTCACGAACACTGTATTTTTGTTGTTTTTTTTTTGTTTCCAATGTACGAGTTTATGGGACATATGGGCGGTTGAGTTTTGGTCCCTTGCTATATGTATCATAAGTTATAGAGGAGTTTGATCTGGTGACCTTTCTACCCCTTTGTATCGGTGTCAGTTGAGCCTTGTGAAGATGAAGGTGTGCTCTCATGCATGTTTGTTGAAGAACTTTGTCCTAGCTTTAGATTTCTTTTTCTACCCCCCCCAATTTCTCATTATTTTTCCCCAGTAGTTGGATCTTTATTATTGAAGTTAAATATTGGAAAAGCTCCAGTTGTACCTTTTAGTTGTATCAAGTATAGATGATGTTACTTTGTAGGTAACATGATTTCATGCAACCAAAATCTTCTTGTGTTTTGGGGCATGACTGGTGTATCACCCGTGCAATGCACGGGAGATATAAAATTTTTTAGTTAAAAATAAAAAAATAAAGAAAAGTAAACAAAGAAACAACAGTATAAATTAAATTGGTTGTTATACAACTGTAAATAATACTAAAGAAATTTCATAGTAATCTTTTCAAAAAAAAAAAAAAAAAGAAAAGAAATTTCGTAGTATTTGAACGGTATAAACTCAATACGATCATGAGCTATATAACGGGCAAAGCCCAATGGATTGAGCCCTATGGAAAGTATACATAAGTCTCAAATACGACATAGGGAATGGGCTTCCCTACCTATGCTCATCTTATTCTCCTCGTCATATCCCACTATTTCGACCTGGACATAGCAGAGCGATCTTATAGTAACGCAGAGATTCTGATATATGCCGACCAAGGCATACATAAATGTCGACCAAGACATACTCAAATATCGACCTGCACCAGGTCCAAGCCAACAAAGCTTCAATCGTGACAGGGGAAATGGATTTTCCTACCCTTGATCACCCCTCTTGCTCGTCATAAGAATATGTCGACCAACTCATTATGTCGAGGAGCAGGCCTGCTAGGCATACGGACATAATGCTTTTCTAATCCTACTACAATAAGGATCGGGGGAATTAGGATTCGAGTAGGACTTGACTCCTTATCTCACATAACTTGCTATCCAAAGTAGGATACTATCTCCTACGCCTATAAATACAAGAGATAAATCATATAATTCAGGTGAACACATCATTTGACTTTAAACTACTGTCAATTGATTTGCTCTTATAAATATAAATAATTACTCTCACACTACATGGTCTTCCCGGTGAAGCCCCGACTTAGTTTACGTATTTGTTAATCATTTTCAGGCTATTCAAGCGTCTAATACAACCTTAGAGCATCCACAATGTGAGCTTTTTGAGAGCTCCTTATTCTTATGAAAAAGCTCTAGAGAGCTTTTTACCATTGTGGAAATGATGAAAGAGATCCTTAGTAAGGAGTAGCTCTTTCTACAAAGAGCTAGCTTTTTAGCTTTTTATCATTAATGCTATACATTTTCTATACAAATCATTCACTCTTTTTTACATATGGGACCCATAAAAAAGTTGAAAGAGAAGTTTTACCATTGTGAAAAAGTGCTTGAGGTTTTTAAGTTTTGAATTGTAATGATGTGGCTCATAAAAAATATAAAAAAAACTATCTAGAGAGCTTTACCATTGTGGATGCTGTTACTGCTGGATTTGTACTGATCCAACGTTTTTGACATAATTAGTATTGATCTTTATGGAGACAACATAATAAACGTACTCATATATGTTTTCATAAAGAAATTATTAATAAATAGGGATAAAAGGTATGAAATTTCGAAAAACCTCCTTAAACACCACATTCGTAGTACATTTGCGGAAAAAACTATATTCTTTAGAAATGGATATCCAGATATGAGGCCCACGTGAGTGTGAACTTTCAAAAATGACAAAGTATTTATAATTTTATATTCAGTAGAAATCACTTGTCAACTTCACAATAACAATCTAATTACTATTGCTCAGAATCATTTTTTATCCTATTTTACTTTTCATATTCATAACATCTCCTTTACTATCTTTATTTTTCTTTATTTATTACTTTTCCTTAGCTATTGTGTCCAAAATTTTGATTTACAATCACGTGACGAAAATAAATGTCATAACGAAGGTCATTAAAATAAATCTAAATTTAAGGAAAAAGATTAAAATTTGATAAATTTTTTAAAATAATAATGAAATTAGCTTCAAATTTCACGTATTATTAGTTAATACACTTCTCGTTATATTGTATACAATAGTTGCGGGCGAATGTGTAACGACCCTAACCCTAGGCACTATTTTAGTATAACATTATATGCTTTTAATATTAATGTTAACTTTATGTGTTTACTTTATATCTTTAAATTCTTATATTAGAATGAAATGTTTGGGAAATAAAATAATGTTCTAAAGGGAAATATAAAAATAGAAAATAAATAAAGTGTGAAAGGAGATTAAAGTATTTGAGTAGGATGAAATGATTGGAAGACTTAGTTATTATTTTTGGGAAAGCCTTTAGATAGTAGGGCATTGTGATCCCAACTTGGTAGATTTAACTTGGACCTTTATAGAGGCCATGTATTATTGTATAATGACTACGTATGGTGGATTTATGATATATCAATGCCTTATTTGAGCTCATTTACGTTGATTATATTATGCATAGTGTGTTGAATAAATGTTGCACTATGATATTGGTTGGACATGAGTATATTTTACCATGTGGCTATATTGTTATCCCTTTTTGTGGATTATGTTTCAAGTAACTATTATGTGCTTGATAATGTGTTAATCAGCTGATGTTGGGGGTATAACATAATACGATCAATTATGGAAGTGTGACCTAATGTGATCGGATTATGTTATATCTGTGACCGTCCCCTTCTGTGGCCACAGGTTGGGGTTATAGCATCTGTATTGAGCCAAAAGCCTTACAGAGTTGCTACTATCTTATATGGTTCCCTGAAAAATGGGTCTTATAAGATGTGAGTATTGCTTAAGCAGCTCACCTAAGATTGGAGTATTATACCCAATGTTGTACGACTATTGTTCAGACGGGAAAAGGTAAACCAAGGTAATGGAAGGTGTTTACAGCTTTTCCAATGTGTTATATGCAACTTGTTATGTGTTGCATCTTATTTGGCATATTGCTGCATTCATAATAGCTTGCTGAGATTTATTCTCACCCCTCTCCCTTTAATGTTTTTAGATCCTGAGACAGGCGGACCGGCCCAGTGAGGACGGAAAGGAGTTCAGATGTGGTATTTTGGGATTGTCGGGGTACGTATAGGTTGGCGTAGAAAATGTATTTTGGTATAATTTATTTATGGAGTTTGTGTGTATAAAACTTAGTTTCTACATTATAACTAAAGTCTTTTGTAATTAAAGCATGTTATTACTTTTAAAAGTTACTCAACTCTTTCTTCCGTGTAGAGAGGAATGAAGTTATTTAGAAATGGTTTTGTTAAGTATGTTTAAGTTGTAAGTTATATCAAAGTTTTAAAAAGTTTAGGTGGTTTGAGTTCTTTTGGGGACGCTCTAACTCGGGACACGGGTTAGGTTCCGGGTTGGGGCCCTCACAGTTGGTATCAGAGCTCGGTTAGAGTTCTCGGGTAGAGTCTAGCTGAGTGAGAGTGTGTGATAACTGACGTCGAGGGTTTAATGCAGGAAATTGTTCAATGACTGAAAATGATAATGACCTACCAAAGAATCAAGGAAATGTGAGCAATATGGAGAGATAGATTCCTCCACAATCATTTGAGGTATATTACCTGTCTCCGGAGTTAGGGTTCATACTTTTATAAATCCCCGTTTATTTCGTTCTCATGTGTCACTACATTTCATTTTTTTTTTATTTGCATAAATGGCCCGAGAGTTGCCTTATGTACTGGAGGTTCTACTCCGATGGGAGAGTACCTCGAATCATCCTTGATTATCATGGTAGTTGTGATTAAGTGGGCATGAATTGCCGGTGGATATGGTAAATATACCAATCCGTGAATTATTGTTATATTGACCTGAATTGATTGAGTAGTTGTTGTGTTTGGGGAGGACTGTCGCAAGAAGCGAGTCTCCTTATCTATGTTTGATTTGCCTCCGTGTGTGGTTGAGGCGGATGAGTCATTATTTGCTATTATGTCATATATGCATAAATGTCGAAAGTATGGCCTAAAGAATGTGAAGGTTATTTTGGTTATGTGTTATATTTGAGTAAAAGACCCTCGAATGATCTCATGTACAGGTGGTAAATGAATTAGTGAACTCTTAGTTTAGAGTTGGTCTATGGCCTAATTGAGAGTGGTTATGGTTGTATAATTTGCGTGAATATTTATACATTGGTGTCTCATGGTGGAGATTCGACATATGAAACTAGTAGTGAAAGTGATAAGTCTAATTGGGATAATGGAATTGATGATTCAATTTGGGAAATTAATTGATAAAGAAGATAACGAGCTTAGCGAATCTCCGTAAGGATAAATTATTACTATATTTAGAAAAGATGATACTTGGTGATTATTTATAGATTATGGAGATCTCAAATTGGTAATTGTGAAGAATAAGCATTCGTTATCACTTGTGGATGATTTGTATGACTGATTTTAGAAACTAGTAGAATACTCAATGGTTATTAGTTGAATTTTCGGGGTGTTACAATTACAAAGAATATTTGTTTTAAGGATATATTAAGACAATATTTGTATCTAGTATGACCGTTTGATTTGGGGTTGTGTATTAGTTATGGAGAGGTAAATAGGGTAAATGTGAAGAAATATAATAGATGTAGTTATTGGTGACTTATAGGATCAACTTCAGGAATTGGTAATATATGTATATGGCTGTTTTGAGAAACGATTATCATTAGTTGAGAATATAAAATGAGGATAAATCTTATTGGAAGGCAGGATACTTTAGGATGATTACACCCTATATGTTGACTTAGTTGTGTGACTCATATGATAGATTGGTGTGATGCTTGGGAAGGTATTGACGTTATGCGGATTTTGAGTTGTTGATGGTTATCGAGAGGTAAGTTAGTTTACACTGTCAATGTTTAATCGTAAATTGGGGATGATTGATCTATGTGAGTTCCAATTATATTTTCTTATTAGGAAATCATGGTAATTGATCGGAAACTGGATGTATGCAATACGTTGTTACTAAGTACAATACCAATATCAAATGTAAGGAATAGATGACTCAAATTAAGTAAAAGTGTTGAATATTCAACTTGAGGAATTATTGAATTGAGGATGATTTACCAAGTTTATTATCTTAATGAATGTTTTAGTGATTTATAGAAGATAGTAATAGTATCACGAGATTATGTTTCTTATAGAGAATTTAACTAAGTATAAATATTATGAGTGATGGCTACCCTATAATAGAGGTCAAACAAGAATATTATGCTAAAACCGTTTTAAATGTGTTTTAGAACTTTAGATTGTATAATGGACCTCTGTGTGAGCATTTGTGCCATTCGGGGATAGTTGATTTAATAAGGTCGGTGAACCGTTTTTGTGTACATTAAAATCTGTGAGTAATTTAATTATCTACCACTGGTATGGGACGGTTGTAGATAATTAGATCACTCGAGTTAGTTTTGTTTAGCTTATTAATCTTTTGAAATTTCTTAAAATTGTGAGTGGCTTAGTTAATTAAAACTGGTATGGGACGGTTTTAAATAAATAAACCATTCGAGTCTCATTGGATCTCTTTTTATCTATCCTTTGAAATTCTGAAAGATGTTGTAAATATTAGAAAGACATGTTATTCTAAAGATATAAGTTGTACAGAAGCAAGTAGAGAGGCAACCTAGTTCCCCTATTGTGATTAATTATATTAAAGTTTTGATCTGAGAAATGATTTGATAAATTGTGGGGTTATTAATGTGACGGTCGCAGTAGACTCGATTTTTGTATTGGAGTTGGATCGGCTCCGTTGTGGGCGGCCAACCATTTGATTCGGATATTGATCTGTCACTGGACCTGAACATAATTGGAACATTGAACTGTGAAATATGGTCGATTAATATTCCGTTTATGGAATCAGGGTCTTATTAGCATGTCCATATTTATTATTCCATGGGCAGTTGTTTAATGTTTGTATTAAGAGAATTGCGGACGAGATAATTGAAATAACTCGTTTCAAGCGAGTCAAGACATAAGGTGGTTTGGTCATAAATGTGAAAATAGAATATTGACGTTAGAAGATTTATTAAAATATTTAGAGTTCTAGATTGAACTTGAGAGTATTATCAAGATGGATTTTGTGATTGGGTTACCTTGGAAGGAAAAAAGAGTATGTTGTTTGGTTTATAGAAAGTTGATTGTAATTTCTACTCATTATATATGTAGGTAGTGATGGGATTCTTTGATCAAGTTCTAATATATGTTAGGGGATAGTTTGATTGTATAAAACCATAGTATTAAATGGATTGGATAGACATCATTTGGGAAGGTCCTTTTTGGAATGTATGAATGCTATTAAGTTTAACCTTGTGAAAATTTGAGGAATCATTACTTATTGTTGAGGATATGCTACGGGCATGTACAAATGATGTTAGTAGTCGATAGGACGTATGGTTACCAGTGGTTGGGTGCGTATAATAGCAGTTATCATTTTAGCATTGAGATAAAACCGTATGAGGCGTGGTTCGGGAAGAAAAATCGATCTCCAATTTGTTGGGGTGAGGTTGGTGAAGCAAGGCCTAAGGTAAATTGGCGCCAAAGTTTGTTAATCCATTTGAAGTCTTAGAAAAGGTTGGTGATTTGACTCATAGACTTGGAAGCTCGAGCAAATTTTTATAGAGTATTTAAAGTTTTAAATGCAATATTTTAATGTATTTGGTTATAAAAGTTGTAATACTTTTATTTAGTTATATTTTTATTGAGGTCGTGAAAATTCGGGTTAGTAAAATTTGTATGGTGTTCTTGGAACATTAAGTTGTAATATCGTATTATTAATGGAATTAGAAATCTTGGGGAAGAATCACAACCTTGAAGAGACTATTTGGGAATTGGAGTCTGAGGTATACATAAGTAACCGAGGCGGGTTGAACATTTAGGAAAGTGACAGTCAAATTCGGGACGAATTTTCTTTAAGGGGGAGTGAGTGTAACGACCCTAACCCTAGGCACTATTTTAGTATAACATTATATGCTTTTAATATTAATGTTAACTTTATGTGTTTACTTTATATCTTTAAATTCTTATATTAGGATGAAATGTTTGGGAAATAAAATAATGTTCTAAAGGGAAATATAAAAATTGAAAATAAATAAAGTGTGAAAGGAGATTAAAGTATTTGAGTAGGATGAAATGATTGGAAGACTTAGTTATTATTTTTGGGAAAGCCTTTAGATAGTAGGGCATGGGGGGCCATGCCCTCTCCTTAATTCCCTCAACCTTGTCTCACTTTAGTCAATAATTCCCTCACTCTTCCCATACTCCCTCTATTCTTCTCCCTTCATCCGTCCCATCCCCATCCTCCTCATTCTTCTCCTCCATTTTCTTCTTACACTTTTCCATGAAAACTCCATTTGAAAGCCTCACCTTCCAAGACTTCTAGCAAGCTCCTTTCTCCTCCATTTTCAAATCAAGTTGTACTTTTGTGCTTGGTGCATCTAGGGGAGTGCATCAAACCAAGAAAATCATCATTTCCATCTTGTATTTGCTAAAGGTGAGTTATTATGACCCTTCTCTTCATTAAATGCTCATGAACTCTTAATGTTGTTCTTGTTAATATGATGATTGTTTAATGCTTTGGAACTATACTTGGAGTTGAGATATTGATAAATGACATAGAATGATGTTAGTGTTCATAGAAGTGGATTTAGAGTGTAAGAAATGGGTGGAGTTAGTTTTAGAAGATTTAACTTGAAATGTGTTAGTAAAATGGGTTGGAAATCATGTGGTAAATGATCTAGGTTTATAGCATTTTGGGTTCAAATGATTTAGGATGAAGTTGTGAAGTATGTTATTGTCCATGAAAGTTGAAAAAAAAGGGTAAGAAGATGGATTGATTAGATTAAAAAGGGTTAATTTGAAATGTGTTAATGAAATGGGTGGGAAATCATATGGTCATGATCTAGGTTTACATCATTTGGGTCTAAATGACTTAGTATGAGAAGTATTAAATTTAGTAAACCTTTAGGTTCACCAATAAAAGGGAAGCTTGGGTTGAAATTTGGTTTTCTTGGAGATATTGAATTATTGCTGCTGCTGTACCTGTTTCTGGGCCGTGGCACGAGTCGTGCCCTGGGGCACGAGTCGTGCCCATAGCCAATTCGTGACCACGAGTCGTGCCTAGGAGACCAATTCGTTCTGAGTAACTTAAGGAAAATTGGCACGAGTCGTGCCCTCAGGCACGAGTCGTGCCCTGGCCTGGTTATGTTGCATCAACTTTAGAGCTGTTCAAACCTAATCAAACTAGAACCAAAATGAAATCTCTTTAACCTAGATTAAAGTAGAATACTTTGGCTACACAATGACATCTTAAGTGACCAAAATGGAATTGGGGAAGTACTTTAAATATTACTTGGAAAACGCTAGGTAGCCTAGTGTGGTAACTTGACCAATGTGATCCCAACTTGGTAGATTTAACTTGGACCTTTATAGAGGCCATGTATTATTGTATAATGACTACGTATGGTGGATTTATGATATATCAATGCCTTATTTGAGCTCATTTATGTTGATTATATTATGCATAGTGTGTTGAATAAATGTTGCACTATGATATTGGTTGGACATGAGTATATTTTACCATGTGGCTATATTGTTATCCCTTTTTGTGGATTATGTTTCAAGTAACTATTATGTGCTTGATAATGTGTTAATCAGCTGATGTTGGGGGTATAACATAATACGATCAATTATGGAAGTGTGACCTAATGTGATCGAATTATGTTATATCTGTGACCGTCCCCTTCTGTGGCCACAGGTTGGGGTTATAGCATCTGTATTGAGCCAAAAGCCTTACAGAGTTGCTACTATCTTATATGGTTCCCTGAAAAATGGGTCTTATAAGATGTGAGTATTGCTTAAGCAAATTTCACCTAAGATTGGAGTATTATACCCAATGTTGTACGACTATTGTTCAGACGGGAAAAGGTAAACCAAGGTAATGGAAGGTGTTTACAACTTTTCCAATGTGTTATATGCAACTTGTTATGTGTTGCATCTTATTTGGCATATTGCTGCATTCATAATAGCTTGCTGAGATTTATTCTCACCCCTCTCCCTTTAATGTTTTTAGATCCTGAGACAGGCGGACCGGCCCAGTGAGGACGGAAAGGAGTTCGGATGTGGTATTTTGGGATTGTCGGGGTACGTATAGGTTGGCGTAGAAAATGTATTTTGGTATAATTTCTTTATGGAGTTTGTGTGTATAAAACTTAGTTTCTACATTATAACTAAAGTCTTTTGTAATTAAAGCATGTTATTACTTTTAAAAGTTACTCAACTCTTTCTTCCGTGTAGAGAGGAATGAAGTTATTTGGGAATGATTTTGTTAAGTATGTTTAAGTTGTAAGTTATATCAAAGTTTTAAAAAGTTTAGGTGGTTTGAGTTCTTTTGGGGACGCTCTAACTCGGGACACGGGTTAGGTTCCGGGTTAGGATCCTCACAGAATGACCAACTAATGGTACGTACTTTTCTTTTTTTATCAAATAGGATAACGTACTAACTAGTTACTGATTTAGGTATCGTACTTTCAAAATTAATTTCAAATAAGGTATTGGACCAATTTTTTAACTAACGTCGTTAAAAAATCTAACGGACTTGTCAACCTCGTTTGATGATGATGATGATAATAATAATAATAATAATAATAATTATAATAATAATAATAATAATAATAAAATAATAAAAATAAAATAATAATAAAAATAAAATAATAATAACAATATAATAATAATAATAATAATAATAATAATAATAATTATAATAATAAAATAATAATAATAATAAAATAATAATAATAAATAATAATAATAATAATAAAAAAATAATAATAAAAATAATAATAAAAATAATAAAAAATAATAAAAATAAAATAATAATAATAATAATGAACATACCAAAAGTGTCGAGTCGGGCCAAACGAGTAAAGCCCAATCACAGATAACATTGGCACCCACATTCTCAATGAGATTGATCCAATCAGAACAAGGCCCACGGCCCATCTCACACATCCCGACTAAGCCCACGGGTCCGACTTACAGTGTCCCGACCTAACTTAGTCCGACCTCATGATCCATGCTACAACCGGTACGAACCATGCTCTACTCCGACAGCCATGTCGACCATTCCACGAGCGGCGACCTCGACCTAATTCAGCCAAGTGACGACTCCGACACTGGGCTTATTTGGTTAATCAATGCTCACAACTACATCCCTACAAATCGGGACCGTTATAGACACGTGCCTACGACCAAGTAATCGCCGCTATAATCTCGGAGGACATGTCGCCTCCCCAAAAATACATCACTCTTGTCTATAAATACTTCATCACTACCAAACGGTGAAAGGTAACTGCCATTTTGTTATCAGAATTCATTATTCTATACATTTTAAGCTATAAACAACGATAATCTTACTCACGCCCGAGCGTCCTTCGCCGAGACACATCCGGCTAGTCGTGGGTTCTGTTTTCAGTGTCAAGGAGCCAGGTGATCACCCCGCCACGTGGAGGAAGATTGATAAGCACATTTCCTCGCAAAGCATCGTTTGGGTTCCATTGCCGGAAAGTGCTTTAGACTTGACTTCGAAAACTCCATCAAACCCGCAACAATGGTGACTTGTAAGGACACGTATCCGAGGCTTCACTTGGGCACGATGAAGTGAACAACAACAACAATGCAAACGTTGGAAACGCAGATTTGCCTCCTCCTCCCCGCCTCAACGACATCATGCTAGGGCGACACGCTCTACCGCGTGCGATGGCAGGATTGCCGATGCAAGGAGAGAAAAGCGTCCTATGGAAGGACAAGGAGCTCCACCTCACCCAAAACGTACAACCGGGCAAAGCATGTGGGAAGCAGGGCAGTCCCTCCACTAATCCTACGAGCAAGAAAGAAATGATGCCGAGCGAGCCCAAATTCGGGCCGACTTAATAGCCATGAGGAGGCAGAGCAGCCGACATACGCTCCGAGAGAGTGGCACCCGCCTGTGTTTCTAATGGGCAACAGCCAGGAGTGCTAGGCCAAATGAAGTCTGTGGGACGTAACGGACGTAATGGTACGTCGAGCTCCCACTATAGTTCATGTGCCGAGTAATGATTTAAGAGCTAGCCTCCCGTAAACAGAGCAAGTGAGGCTCAATCTCGATTTGAGGACTCGCTAATGTACTAATAGAAACAGACATGTTTCCCCAAAATGTAACACGAGATCGTGGTCTCAAAGAGACAGAAATGGGCATAGGTCGCTCATGAGAGGGGAAAGGCGCAGTCGCCACACGGAGATCACAAAGCGCAGTCGCCGCTCGCCGAGAGGCGCAGTCGCCAAAGAAGTAATGCATATAGATCTCCAATAAGATCGAAAGGACCAATTCTCACGGGATGTATGAAGGAGTAGGCAGTGTGACTCCCCCCGAAGTGAAGGCGCCGAGGTCCACGCCGCTCCCCTCCAGGAGATGAGAGACCCGATGCGCGAGAATGGTTGTTGATGAAAAAGAAATTTGAGCAATGGGAGGAGGAGAAGAAAAAAGAGACGGGAAAGGTTGAACGAATTGACTTTGCTCTTCGACCTTTTTCCAAAGAAATCGAGATAGTCGACCTCCTCCTACTTTCGTGCCTCTTCCGGAGAAGTACTGGGTCGACAAATGCCAGGAGCCACATATCACATCCGGAAGCCACTATGTGTTTTGTCGCCAATGAGGACGACAACATGTGCAAAGCTCTCCTAAGCACACTTACCGGGGCAGCCTTAACTTGGTTCAATGGTTTGGTCACGGTAGTATCACCACTGGGGCATGCTTCGAACAAAATTCTTAGACCGCTTTCGATCAGTGAGCTCGGAAGATAACCGTCACGATCTCGAATAACTTGGTGCGCAGGTAAGAATGAAAGCTCGATGAGCTATTTCACCAAGTTCAAAGAGATGGTTGATAAAATAGAGGAAGACCTCACGAGACAGGGAAGTAATCAATTGCTTCCGGCGGTATTTCCTCGTAAGACATGGACTACGAGCTCACAGCCCGAACGGTCACAACTCGACAGAGTTGTTTGAAAAGGTGTATAATGTCGCTTTTGGCCGAGGAAAGGAAAGAAAGAAGAAGAACGGTAAGAGCCCCAAGGTTGAAGTCGCTGACGATAAAAAAGACTCCAACAAGAATGGGGGGAACAATAAAAATGGAAAGAACAGAACTAGGGCGACAGAGAAGGTGCCCGAAGCTTTCACTCCCCTCACGGTGAGTCGAACGGAGATTTTGAACGCTGTTGAACTGGCTCCTCCATTCCCAATGAATCCAGCAACAAGTTTAGGAGGGACAATGTTAGTACCGCGACTACCACAAAGACACCGGTCATCTCACGTAGGATTGCTTGGGATTAAAGCGTATCATCCAGAGAATGGTCGACTCAGGAGACTAGAAGCTTATGTGAAGAGACCTCAAGTTGGGAGGAGGTGAGCCCAACAGGTGGGCAACAAGGACCTAGGCAGCCTAGATCGAACTTGGGGGTCATCACCGAACAAGCAAGCAACACGGCCATCAAGCACAAGATATTCCAGCCTTAATAAGGCCCCACATGTGCCTCGAGAGAAATAAGAGATGAGGCGATCGCCTTCTACCCCCACGAATTGGCAACAAATATGGCGGCTAGGGAGCAAGTTCTCGTCATCCCAGGTCTCATTGATGGATGTACAACGAGCAGACTCTTAGTCGACACGGGGGCCTGCAAGGATATTTTGTTTTACAAAACTTTCAAGGAGATGGGCCTTGATGATGAACAGTTGGAGAGAGATATGATGGCAGTTGGAGGGCTTCACCAACCACCGAGTTGATGCTAAAGGCCGAGATAGTGCTCGACGTCGACCTAGGCCAAAGACCCTCAGATTGTCTCGAAGGTACAATTTATCGTAATTGATGTAAATAGTGACTATGCCGCCATACTTGGAATTCCCCGGACAGTCGCTCTTGGAATGGTAGCATCAATTCCTCACCAAATAGTAAAGTTCCCACACCTCGAGCTGGGAGTTGGTATACGTAGGCACATCTCGTGCTTATCTGGATCATGTTCTCGAGAGAAAGAAAGAAAAGGGAGCCGGAGATTGAGACTGCCGATGGTTACTTGGAAGCCGTCTCGCCTCGCCACCAAAACTACCCGATCGCAACAATCACCGACGTGGTAGAGTCGACCTATCGCTCAAATGACGAGGTCACGCTGAGTCGACACGTCACTCTAACACCACCGAGGTCGATTCGTATGTAGTTATGGTCGATCAAGTCGTCATAGGTGACCTATGCCTCCGCATAGACAATAACTCGGGGCCCCTACCAACAAGGTCAGGCATACAAGCTTGATGATATGATAGCCGAGGAGGCTCCACACTTGGGAGCCGAGGAAAGACAAAAGGTCGTGGAGATCATAGTGGAGACTCTACAATTCGTAGATGGACTGCAGCTAGAAGCCGTGGATGAGCTAGAGTCGCAAGAATCACCAACCCTTCTTACCCCGATCAAAAAATTCAGACTGGGAAACAGCATCGGGCCGAGGAGCGAACAGAAATCATTGAGCTACTCAAAGAAAGTAATGATGTCTTTGCATGGAGGGTAGAAGACATGAGGGGAATCAAGGAGGAGGTCGCTGTTGAGATTAGGTCGACCTGACTGCTTCTGTAGGTCGACGCTTGCTGGGTAGGTCGAGGTCGCCTGTTGGGACTAGGTCGACCTGACTGCTTCTGTAGGTCGACGCTTGCTAGGTAGGTCGAGGTCGCCTGTTGGGACTAGGTCGACCTGACTGCTTCTGTAGGTCGACGCTTGCTTGGTAGGTCGAGGTCGCCTGTTGGGACTAGGTCGACCTGACTGCTTGATGTAGCTGGATGATACTCTGTAAAAGATATCGACCGTATGTCGGACAGAGCTAGGTCGGGACCATAGAGGTCGGACAATGAGCTAGGTCGATTGATCTTGGGTGATTGGCCTTGGGCCTTGTAATAATTGGGCCGACCCACTAGAGATGTGGTGGCATTAATGTCTGAATAATTGGGCTTCGCTCGTTGGGCCTAGCCCGTCACTTTTATTCCGTTCAGTGGCCCCCAACTTTCTGAGTCGACTTTATCGACCAGGAAGTTTTAATAAATTTGATGAAGACTTTAGGAGGTCGTGGCTAGATGTTCGACAATCACCCGACTGTCAACAATCACCGACGTGGTAGAGTCGACCTATCGCTCAAATGACGAGGTCATGCTTGAGTCGACACATCACTCTAACACCACTGAGGTCGATTCAGATGTAGTTATGGTCGATCAAGTCGTCATAGGTGACCTATGCCTCCAGATAGACAATAACTCGGGGGCCCCTACCAACAAGGTTGCAGACAAGCTTGATGATATGATAGCTGAGGAGGCTCCACACTGGGAGCCGAGGAAAGACAAAAGGTCGTGAGAGATCATAGTGGAGACTCTACAATTCGTAGACGGACCGTAGCTAGAAGCCGTGGATGAGCTAGAGTCGCAATCACCAACCCTTCTTACCCCGATCAAAAAATTCAGATTGGGAAACAGCTATCAGTTGAGGAGCGAACAGAAATCATTGAGCTACTCAAAGAAAGTAATGATGTCTTTGCATGGAGGGTAGAAGACATGAGGGGAATCAAGGAGGAGGTCGCTGTTCATCGGCTCGAAGTCAACCCGACCATTAAGCCTAGACCCCAGAAATTGAGAAGCTTTGCTCGCGACAAGGAGGAAGCTATAAAAACTGAGGTACAAAAACTTTTGAGTGCAGGGATAATCAAAGAAGCCACTCATACAACGTGGTTGGCCAACGTGGTCATGGTGAAGAAATCAAATGGCAAATGGCGGATGTGTGTCGACTTCACTACTCTCAATCTAGCTTGCCCAAAGGATAGCTATCCTCTTCCCAGAATTGACAAGCTTGTTGATTCCATTGCTGGTCATTCCACTCTCGCTCCTCGGATGCTTACTCTGATACCACCAGATAAAGATGCACGAGGATGACATAGTGAAGACGGCATTTCAGTACTGGAGGCATCTACTGCTACAATATGATGCCTTTTGGATTGAAGAATGCAGGAGATACATATCAGAGGATGGTGAACAAAGTCTTTGCCTCTCACGCGATTGGTCGAAATATGGAGGCCTACGTTGACGACACGGTCATTAAAACTAAGGCCGGAGTCACGCGGTCGACCCGAAGGAGACATTCACCAATTTACGAGCAAACGACATGAAGCTCAACCCCGCAAATGTGTGTTTGGAGTGGCACTGGCAAGTTCTTTGGATTCATGGTATCTCAAAGGGGCATAGAAGCTAATCAAGAGAAGATAAAGGCCTTAGTCGACATGAAGGCTCCCACCACTATCAAGGAAATGCAGCTACTTAATGGAAGGGTAGTAGCAGGCTCTTGGTCGCTTCATATCAAAGTCAGCAGAAAGGTCTCTCCCCTTCTTCAAAGCATCAGAGGGGACGAAAAGTTTTGAATGGACGACCGAATGTCATTCGTCGTTCCAACAGCCTAAAGGATTACCTCGCTACTCCACCCCCGCGCTAAGTAGCCCGACCACCGGAGAGACTTTGTTTGTATACCTATCTCGCTGGAGACAAGTCGGGCCAAAAGCAGTGTTGATTAGAGAGGAGGAGGGGCTTCGTAAGCCTCGTGTACTATATCGCAAAGCTTTATCGATGTGGAAAGTAGGTATTACAACGCCGAGAAGGTCGCCATGCTCTAGTCGTGGCTTCAAGGAAGCCGCGAGCTTATTTTCTCTCGGCTCATCCAATTGTGGTTCTTACGAATGCCCCTCTAAGAAAAATTCTTCACAAGCCCGAGAGTTCAGGTCGATCGCTCAATTGGTCAATTGCCCTCACCGAATTTGACATTGACTATCGACCTCGAAAGGCGTTAAAGGCTCAAGCTCTAAATTCTCGACTTCTTGGTCGAGCTTACGTTCACCAAGGAAGACAACGAGCAACAAGTTCCTAAAGAAAAGCTGGGGGAAAGAACCAGAGTCCCAGTCGTCATTAGCCTACCCGAAGATTGTTGGAAGGTCTATCTCGGACGGGTCACGACCAAGAATAGCAAGTGAGCCGGAATAAATGTTGATTGAGCCGTAAACTGGGACCGTTTATGAGGAATCACTAAGGTTCAAGTTTGATGCTTCCAATAACCAGGCCGAATACGAGGCCTTGATTGCAGCCTATTGAGTACGCCAAGTGCTTCTGAGCAACTAAGATCATGGCTTATCGTGACTCACAATTGATAGTCAACCGTGCCGAGGCGAAAGTACGAAGTGCTTAGTCCTACTCTCGTTAAATACTGCGACCTGGTGAAGGAGCTAATAAAGGACTTAGAATTCTGGGAGATTCAAAGGATTGGAAGAGAAGATAACGAGCTAGCTGATCTCCTTTCGAAACTTGCTACTTCAGATGAGCCACATGACGAGCCCATCTCCTTCCTCGAAAACCCAGCTTATGAGAGGGTAAAAATTCAGTGCGTAGATGATCCCTCAAGAAATTGGACCCAGGAGAAGTGTTGGATCGAGGAAATGAAAGCATACCTAGAAAATGGAGAGCTGCCAAATGATGAGAAGAAGGCTCGAGCTATCAAAAAGAAAGCTCCGAGGTATGTGATTCAGGGAGGCGAGCTATTCAGAAGATCCTACACTCGACCATTGCTGAAGTGCATCCACCCTCAGGAGGTCGCCCTATTGATACATGAAGTGCATAGTGGAATTTGTGGTGGACACCCGGGGGCCAGGACCCTTGCTGACAAGTTAATCACTTTGGGGTACTATTGGCCACATATGAGGGCTGACACTCACAACTTTGTTCAGCAATGTGATCAATGCCAAAGATTTGCTAACTTACCTCACGTGCCAACAACCGAGCAGACTCCAGTAATCGCAGCTTGGCCATTCGACATGTGGGGTGTCGACTTGATTGGACCCTTCCCTCCCGCCCGAGGAAATTGCAAGTATGTGATAGTTGCTATAGATTACTTCACTAAATGGGTTGAGGCTAAACCATTAGCTCGTATCACAGAGGAAAATGCTATCAATTTCATTCATGATTTTATTTGGTGTCGATTTGGATTTCCTCGAGCCATAGTATCAGACAATGGACTGCAATTCTCCAGAGCTTTCGGCGCAGATGAACAGAGTGGGAATCGTGCATTGGCAATCTTCGTCGCCTACCCTCAAGGAAATGGGCAAGCCAAGCAAATAATAAACTTGTCCTATCATCACTCAAAACAGACTCGTAGGTCGACGCAACAACCGGTTGGGACGAACTCCCACTTGCTCTTCGGGGCGCTCGCACAACCACTGGGGCCTACGGGAAACCCCTTTCGCTCTCACATATGGATCGAGGCTACGGCACCTCGCGGAGCTCGCATTCCCCACTGCTAGAGTGACTTTCTTCAATCAGGAGCAAAATGATAACAACAGATTGATCGACCTAGATCTAATCGACGAGAAGCGAGAAACAGCCTACCTCCGAATGGTCAACTACAAGCAGCGAACTAAGAGTTACCACGATAAGAAGGTCAAAGCAAGATCTTTCCAAGTTGGATATTATGTATTGAGAAAGATTGAAGCAACGGGTAGAAGGACCCAGCAGAACAAGCTATCTCCTAACTGGGAAGGTCCCTATGTAGTCACTCGAGTCGTCAAGGAAGGAACCTACATGATAGCTCATCCTGGAGGTGACGAATTGAAACATCCTTGGCATGCTACTCACCTCATCAAATACTACTTCTAGTTTTCAGTTTCAAAGTTCGAGCTTGTATTAAGTTCTAGTTTCAAGTTGATGTAAGCATATTTCCTACTTCAATAAAAAGTGCAGTTCATTCCATCAAGCATAGTGTTACATTAACATCAACAAGCTCGACTCTTAGTCAGCTTCGTTCCAACAAGCTCGATTCTTAATCAGCTTTGTTTATTTAACAAGTCCGACTCTTAGTCGACTTTGTTCTAATGAGCTCGACTCTTAGTCAGTTCATCTTAACTCGACTCTTAGTCAGTTAATCTAAGCTCGACTCTTAGTCAGCTTCGTTCTAACAAGCTCGGTTCTAAATCAGCTTTGTTCATTTAACAAGTCCGACTCTTAGTCGACTTTGTTCTAATGAGCTCGACTCTTAGTCAGTTCATCTTAACTCGACTCTTAGTCAGTTAATCTAAGCTCGACTCTTAGTCAGCTTCGTTCTAACAAGCTCGATTCTAAATCAGCTTTGTTCACTTAACAAGTCCGACTCTTAGTCGACTTCGTTCCAACTAACTCGATTCTTAATCAGTTCAAAGGGTATGAACAGGTTCGACTTATGGTCAATCTCGTTTACGAAAAAGTTAATCAAGTCTGAGGTCGACTAAACCAACAAGATCAAGTCGCCTTTAGACTCAAATTGACTCATTTATATTATCTACATCTAGCTCGACATACAATATGGAATGAAAAGCATACAACATTCTGGAAACAAAAGTCAGCTACGATAGAAATAAGTCTCCCAAAACAGGCTAAGACTTAAACAAAATTAATTTACAAAAATATTTTGCCTCCCAAAAAACTGGGCCAAGGCATTCGAATAATGTTGAAGCAAAAACAAAAATATTGTTTGGAACTTGTTCATTACAAATAATTTAAGACCCCTGGCCGATAGCAGCTTGGTCGTCAACGGAAGCTCGACTTTCACCATTTTCTTGTTGCTGAGGCTCCAAAGGCTTACCCGACTCGGAATATGTTTGCTCAGTTTCAATTTCCATGGCTTCGGCATCGTCGAGTTCCGCCAAGACCACATCAAAATTCCTGTCAAGAACAGGGGGAGCTTCCCACTTCTCGCAGTGATCCTCCTCATCCTCTTGAGCAATGAAAGCAAGATCGTTTTCAAGGTAAGGAACAAGCGAGTGACCACTACGAGCCGTCATGTCATATTGGGACTCGCAAACCAACGAGCTAATTGCTCGATGGTAACCGTGGCCGTTGGATCTACAAGCGCGCGACGGCCATATGTCTTTTGCCGACCTCAAGAAAATCTTGGGCCTTAGACACTATGGCATCGTAGTACTCATCCCCGCTGAACTTCTCAACCGCCGCTTGCAGGCATCTTTAGCAGTTTTCTCGATGGTAGCCTGGAGGTCTTTCTGGCTTTTCTCTCTCTCAAGCCGATGCTGATCATGCAGCTCGAGCAAGAAGGCATCCTTCTCCTTCAGGAGTTTGTTGACTGTGGCCAGCTCAGTTTTGGTTTTTTCCAACTCGTTCTTCTCTGTTTCCCGCTCCGCTTCCATCTCCTTGATCCTAGATTCAGCAGCTCCCAGATCGGACAAGGCCTTCGTCTTCACCATTTCATTGGCTTCACACGAGTTGTCCAGATCGTTGTATTTCTCTCTCAAGTCAGCCAACTCTTGTGCCTTCTTGGCATAATCGCGCAGGGCCCGCTTCTCCCTCTCAATTGACGCCCTCCAGGAGCTTTTAGCTTGCTCGTTCATGGTGAGAGACTGCATTAGAGGAAACATTGAAGTATTAGCTCGGCAAAGAGGTGAAATGACGAACTAATATAATAGGCGACCAAACAGAAAGGGAAAATAAAGGTTTACCTCGCTGTGTACCAACCCAGATCGGGCCGAAAATTCCTCTGGAGTCATACCCTTATCCGCAAAGTGAGCTAGGAGATCTACATCCAGAGCCCTTCTCACCACCACTTGACCAAGCGCCACGTCAGGATAGCGCCGAGTCATGCTGTTGACCCCAATGAGAGGGGGAACATCGCTGAGCTTCTGAATCAAAGCATCTACAGATTCTTGGCTCCTCGGAGGGGGGGCTAGAGGAGGGAGTAGACTTGGGGAGACGGCCTTGCCCTTTCCAGACCTTGATCTTTTTCTCGTCCTCAATGCCTGATCATCTTCCTCTTCAACAACATCATCAATTTCAACTACATTCATTGGACTGGAGCCCGCCATCTCAGCCCCAGAGGTCGCAGCATTGGCCTCTTGAACAGGATCAGAGCTCGGACTTGGCCTAGGCGACCTGCTGAATTCCTCCCCTCCTTCATTCACATTCATGGAATGGGAACCACTCTGTTGAAGTTCCTCTATAACGACCTCCTCCATTGGGATTAACCCAGCATTGTCCTTTGGGAGAAGGTTATTCCTTGCAGCAAAGCATCCCTCTCTCTCTGCTGGCCTTGGCGTTCACAGCTCCGTGGGCCCTCTTAGACTTCTTCTTGTCAGAAACTCCAACAATTCGAACCATGGCGGCTTCTTGTTCGGGAGTCAAAACTGCACGACATCAAAGTGTTAGCTCGACAATTCAAAACAGTCCTACGAGTAAATCATTGACGAGGTAATTGATACAATTCAAAGCAGTTCTATGTACGAATTGAATAACTCTACATACGAGCAGGCAATTTGATAAGGAGTTGCAATTCGAAATAGTTCTATGTACGAATTAATTCTACATACGAGCAAACCATTTGATAAATACAGAGATACGATTACAAGCAGTTCTATGTACGAATTAATTGATTCTACAAGCGAGCAAGTAAGTGTCGAGCTGAAAGTTAAGTATGCAGATCAAAGCAATCCTATACACCTATAAAAAAGCACTTATGCAAGTTAACATTGGACGAGCTAATGAGCGAAGGCGAATAAACCCTTACCACCAATGTGTTCTCCATTGTTCTTGCAGTAGTCAGCTTGCTTCTGACAAAACTGACAATTCTCCTCTAATCTACCCAAAGAGTGGGTTACCCAATCAGGGTACACCTGGCCTCTCAATACAGGTGCAAGGGGCTCTGCTGCCTCATCTCCAGGCATCATCCCTGCTAGAACATAATTATACTTGGTTGTCACTAATGACTCCCAATCGACGGGTCCATCCTTGACCAGGGCACACAGCTTTCTATACAAAGTTTTACACCAAGGAGGCTCCCAGTAATTCTCCTCACTTATAGCATCAGATTCATCATTGGGCAATGGAAATTCCCAACCCAGCCTGCTCTCAACTAAAACTACATGTGAGTTCCAGCAATTGTGTTTATTTGGAAGGTTGGTAAACAACTTGGGGGAGTTGGGTTTGGAGGGAGTACTAATTCCCCAATCATGCTTATCCAGCTTGGCACCAAAAAACTCCTTGAAAACCTTCATACAAGGCTCATGGCCCAGGAGCCTACACACCATTGCAAAGCACACCAGCACTCTGCAAGTGTTAGCACCGAGCTGAAGAGGGAGGGCATCCATACATTCCAGAAACTCATTAATGAAAGGATCCAGCGGCAACCTCAAACCAGCCTCAAACTGCCCGTAGAAGAAAGCTACCTTAGTAGCATCTTTAGTGAAGGTCGT